>BGNK01002176.1:815-29719 GCA_003297005.1 Symbiodinium sp. clade A Y106 | reverse complement strand
GTGGGGGGTGAGGGGTGAGGGGTGGGTGAGGGTGAGTGAGGGGTGAGGGGTGAGGGGTGAGGGTGAGGGTGAGCGCAGCGAGTGAGTGAGCTTGGAGCACAGTGGCATGGAGAGTGGAGTGGATTGGAGCAGAGAACCTTACAACTCCGGACTGATGTATCTGAAGGTCGAAGTATTAGTCAGTTTCCGGTGCTGAAGCCTTAACCCGACACTTCGGCAATTCCGACCTGTAAACCTTGGATCCCTGAAATAAACTTGACGAAATTTGGTGGCTCGAGCACGAAGCCTTAAAGAGTTTAGGGTAAAGACATGGCAGGTGGGAAGGAGAAGAAGTTTGGAAGCTAAGAACTTTCACCACACATTGAGATCCTAAACTCTGTGTATCACCTCAAGTGTCAATCCTTTAAACTAGAACCTCCCATCCACACTGTTTGTGCTTTCGTCAAACGGCTTGACCCAAATTCCTCAGCCCTAAATCCAACTTCATACCTGGGCCCTAAACGTCGTTTGAAACCTTAACCGCTAGACTCCTTATAAGCCCTACACCCGAAGCCCCTAAACCCCAAACAAACCTATAGTGTGTTTTCTTGTTAACGCCTTTTTCCGCCTGCAAGTGCAACCTACAGTGGGTTTTGGGCTTAAGGCCCCTAAACCCTAAACCCTAAACCGAGCTCATGTTGCAGCTGTTACGGTTTAAGCTTTTGCTTGACCTCCAAACACTTAATGTGAATCCCAGCATGTTGGGACAAGGATTTAGGATGATTAGTACTGGGATACCCTATGCTTTACCTTACGGGCATGAGGCCAATGATGTTCCAACTTTCTGGCTGTTACTATACCCGGTTTTAGAAACCATGGTCCTTCGAAATGTAGGTTTTCGGGGGCTAAAGGGGGGTCTTGAACCTCCTTCAGATCCATGATTGCAAGAAATCGTCAAGTCGGTAACGACGGCAACGAACAAAAATATTACTTGGGAAATCCCTCGAAAGACAGCGAAAAAGAAAGGGGCCCTGGACTAGCAAATCCGAAACTCTGAAACCCCTATCCCTGAACAAGCCCGAAACACAGGAAGCCGGAAAACACAGAAAAACACATAAATCCTTGGATCTAGAACCTACCTATAGTCTCCATTATAGTTCCTTTTTGTTCCTTTTTGTGGTTAACCAAAATCTATATTATGGGATCCTAACCACAAAATTGGTTAACCAAAAAAAGGAGCTACAATGGAGACTATAAACTCGAAAGCATCAGTGTTGTCCGAATCTACCACCATACTGGGCATCAGACCCATGCAAGCTTGGGCATGCCCATGAAGAAGTCAATGTCCTCCGTTTTAAGACCCTTCATACAACAATTAGGATTTAGGGTTTAGGGATTGTGAAAGAAGGGTTGGCTTTCGTATTTCATGGATTTCATGAGCATTTTACAGGTGAACCCTGAACCCAACCCACCCCAACATGCTGCAGACTACTGTTGTCTTCATAAGCCTAGGAGACCCGGAATACAAGTATTTAGGGCTTGATTTTCAATTACCATACCAAGATTCATGGTACAGGGTAAAGTGTGCCTACGTTTGAAGATGATTTGGTCCTGGAGGAAGCTCTTGCGATTGGCGCTTTTGTTCCCCCTCCCACAATATAAGGATTAAAACCAGGGATTCGCCTTATAGCGACTTGGAGGAGGGGGGCTGCATTTAGCAAGAATCTACATACATACAAGCCTGCCGGGGCATGTAAACCCTACACAACCCTAAACTCTAAACCCCAAGCCCTAAGCTCTAAACGCAAAACCCTTAAGCCTGGAATAGAATAAACTTCTGTGCAATTGCCGACCTCCAACTGAACACGAAAGCCCATGAATCCCGAACTCTTGATACCCTAAACTACTCAAGGGTCTAGGGTTAGAAAGCTCTATACCTGAGTACCCGAATACAGAGGCCTTTATGCTGCAGTACATTGTGGTATGACCTATTGATCCAGTGTCCTAGGGGAGCGAAAGGCTAACCTTTGGGATTACAATGCGGCTATATAGGCTTTTTTGCTCAGACGACTACAGGTTACCTACTCTAGGACTAGGCTTCTACCCTCAGCCGGTTTAGGGTTCTGGGACGCTGGGAGCCTGAAACATTGAGGCCCCTAAACGCTTTACCCTACTTCCCAAATACCCATGGGCTAAAAATTAAAAAGTTCCAAACTTGCAGAATAAGACTCAGACTACTTTATAAGAGGCCCAGAATTGAAAAGCTGGGTTTTGAACCACTAAGCTACGGTTTAGGGTTCAGGTCCCCTAAACCCTAAATCCTAATCCAACATCTTCTCGGTTCAATGCCCCTCAACGATCAAAGGACTTCGTAAATAGGTTGAGGCTTTGGGGTTGCGGATCTAGGGTTTTAGGGTTGAGGGTTTTAGGGTTGAGGGTTTAGGGTTTAAGGGTTTATAGGGTTTAAGGGTTTAGGGTTATAAGTACGTACCCGAGCGGCTCCACTGACGGACGTACGATCCCTTTAGCCCACTTGGCCTATGGCCCTATGGACGTATTTCAATGATCCCCTCTGCCTGATATGGGAGTTTCCGAAAGCAGGGGAGCCTGATAATATAGTACCCTAAACAGCTTGCTTCCCCAATAAGCCGCAGAAATAAAAGGTTAAACTTTCTGATTCCTACTAAACTATAAGAACCCAAAAAAGTTCAAAGGTTAGGAATTGGGGATCTAAGATCGCAGGACCCTAATTATAAGGACCCCAGAGTAATGCGCCCCTAATTTTCGGAGACTCTAAACCCTGATAGAGCGCGTTAAAGGGACCCTTATAGTACCCTTATAGTACCCCTTTAAAGGAACCCTATAGTACCCCTTTACAGGAACCCTAAGGTACCCCTAATTCGTTTTCTTCATTAGCAAACCCTGGGCAGCTTAGGGCGCTACCACGGGACTTAGAACCTCTAGCTCCACTTGGAGGGTCGGGGGGCTTAGTAAGTAGCTACTTTATAAGTATCATAACCCCAAGTAGGATCATCAATTTAGGGTACTTATAACTCTACTTAATACCTACTTACTAAGTCCCCTTGACCCTCCAAGTAGAGAACTCTTGCAAAAGCCGTTCAGGGTTGTGGGGTGCAGGATTCACGACAGAAAAGCCGCATAACACCCCTTCTCAAACCTTTGGAGGATATAAACCCCGGGTTCCTGTAAGCTACCTTCAAGGGATCTGTAGAGGTCCCTTTAAGGGTTCCTTTTAAGGATCTGTAGGGGTATTGTTATGGGGAATACTTCCCCAAATCATAATAGTAATTCCTAATATAGAACCCCACATTCTCCTATACACGACATTTGGACCCTTTGGGAAGTAGCTTCTCAACCCGACAGTCACACCTCGACGTCAGAACGCTGCTTCTTCTGCTTCGACCACCGCCTAAAAACGGCAAGGGCTTAGGGTTTAGGGTTAGAAGGTAGGGGGCGAGCATAAAACCCCAAACCCTTATTTACAAGGGTCTTCCTAAGAAGAAAAGGGTCGTAGAAGAGTCTACGAAGATTTTAAACAAAAAAGGCTGAACGACATGACGCTCATACATGTTCAGAGCAGCATCGTAAGCCAACAGCAGCCTAAACCCTAAACGCTCCCTGAAACCTAAAGCACCCTAACCCGAAGTCCCTAAGCTGAGGAGTTCGATTTCAAGACGTGGGATTAGCGGCTTACGTGTGGACTCTAAACCCCGAACCAGGCTAAAGTCTCCCTAGACCCTCCATCTACCCTCTATTAAACCCTAAGTACCCATTATTTGGGACCATATACCGGTTTAGGGTTCAGAGCTGAGGTGCCGGGGTTTGGGCTCTGAGGCCTCAACTTAGGGCTTGAAAGCCTAAGGTTCTGGCTTAAAGGCTTAGGCTTTAGGGTCTAGAGTTTACTCTTCATGATTACTGCCAGGAGTCCTGGAAGCTATACTTACACTCAGACCCTGAAGTGTAACAATTGTAACTGTAGCACCCTTTCTGACCACGGTCCTGTCCTATAAAAGTGGAACAAGGTAGGTCCAAGGCAAAGTGCCACATTAAAGGCCCCATGTCTAGAACCCTACACCTTCAACGCCTGAATCCTAAAACCTGTACCCTTAACAATAAACGAGCCCAAGACGGCCTGAGTGTCTCAAACCGTCAGAATCCCTGCAATCTCGGTACCTTGCTAAAGGTGTTATGGTTTTTTGAGCAGGTTTGAAGTTCAGGGTCTTCGGGTTTGGGTTTGGGGTTTAGGATTTAGGGTTGTTTTTAGGGTTAAGGGTTTTTGGGTTGTGGGCTTTTGGGGCTAGGTTCCCTAGTACATCAGGGCATCCTGCTTCATATTGGGCACTACTGGAGCCACCACTAGGGGACCTAAGGGCCTCAGGATTCATAGGGTCATAGGGTCTGACCCCCTACAGGTTTGCAAGGACTTGGGCTGAGAGATCTCCCTCAACCCTAAACCCCAAACCCTAAATCCTAGGCCTTCACCCTAAACTTCTTGTTCAAAAGCTCCCTTCCATCCCTTCCCATCTTTTCAATCGCTAGCTCTTCACATTGAAGAAAGACGCCCAAGCGGCAGCTGGTGCATATGGGCTTCCCACGAGCTTCCAGGCAGATCCCTCTGGGGCAGCTCACTGTGGACCATCTTCTTTGTTCCCGCCGAAGCTGTGCACCTCCATCTCAGCATCGTCGTCCCCCGCCGCGGAGGCCCTTGCGGGTGGGACACTTGTGGCCCTGTCCCCGGGCGAAGCGGGCGCCAGCTGCGCCGACTGCAACGGGCCGAAGGCATCTGCCATTTTTGCTGGAATCGCAGAATCAACCTGCGCTGACTTTATTTGAAACGCCGCTTGCCAGAACAACATCTGTTTACAGTACTGATTGATCCCACCTCCAGGGATACTCGCGATCTTAGCGGGACCTTACGGTCGGGCTTTCAGGGTTTAGGGCTTAGGGTTTCAAGGCTTTCAAGGTCCAGTATAGTATAGGGATTTACGGTTTAGGGTTTCAGCTCAAAAAGTTCTAGGCTTAGGGTATTTTAGGGCGCAGGGCGTAGGGAACTTAGGTTTTAGGATGGCGTAGAAAAGCCGAAGTGTGCCACGAGGAGCTTCTTCGAAGAAGATCCTCCCATAGACCCCCGAAAAAAAGATAATCCTCTTTCCAAAGACTGTCGACGGGAACCGGCAAAAAGGGCAAACCTTAAACAATCAAAACCCCTACACCCAGGTGTGTGGGCAATGATACAACAAGCTACGTAAGATTTTGTTTCTTGGATTTCACGAAACAGGTATTACTCCAAAAAGGATGCTAAACCCGTCGTCTGAGGTTGCGGACTGCGGCGCAATGGCCGGAAGAGCCTGCGACGAAGTGGTGGTTCACGGTTTAGGAGATTTTCACAGCGTCTTGGAGTTTTTCACAGCGGTCTATGTAAACCTATATGGGCACTGCACAGGAAAACAGCACAAGCAATCTATGATATTTTTACGGTTTTGTATAATTGTAACCACTTTTGCTGCGACTACGACTTCTTTGACCTGCCGTATGAAAAATCATTGCCGGTATGCTTGCTAGAATCGTGCTTGATGTTGCAATCAATTATGTTTGGAATCTTGAACCCTCATCATCAACAACAACATAAACAGCATCATCATCTACTTCTTCATCTCCATCACCACCATCATCATCAACATCATGATCACCACATTCATATTATATGCACTTACATACATAGCTACACACATACATGAGTCTCATGTATGTTTACAGCTTGTTTTGAGCGCATGTGCAGCCTATAGGAAGCTTGAGGGCTTTGTGTATAATGGTAACATCATTCCTTTATAGTTCAATGATTTCTACACTATACTGTATTCCTCACTGGCCCACAACCCACGGAAATAAAAGTTGAAACTTTCAGAATCGACTGCCTTATAATTATAAGAACCCTAAAAAGTTGAAAAGTTGAGTTTACAGCCAATAAGATTCAACTCGTATGACCCCTATCACAACCGTTGGGCCTGTGCGGCATCGACGATCTGGTCCGCGGCAACGGCAGCGGCCGGAGATTGGTGTATCCGGTGTGTGGCCCCGCCTTTGGGTCGAATGCTATAGGGTTCAGGGACAGGGTTCAGGGGCCATGTTATAAGTATGTTTTTACAGAGAGAGACAGAGAGCGAGATGTATATACATATATATATAAATAGACACATGACTATCGCTTGACTGCTCTTCAGCCGAAACTTTGTGCACTCCTTCCTGCTAGAAGCCTTAGTAGCAATAGTCCTCGTCGTCATCAACATAGTTACAGCAATGCAGACGTTTGAGTTTTCTTTCGGTTTATCCATCTGCACAACCGTCGCCAACATGATCATGCGCGTAACTACTGATTTCGGTCTTTACTTTACCATCACGATGAGCATGAATATCACCATCATCATCATCATCATTACCAACGCCATCATGAGCGACGCTCTCATCATTGACTCATCATTTGAGGGCTTTGGGCGTCTTCAAGGTCCCGGCCAGATAATTGCAAGCATCCTATGATGGGGCCGCCAGATCAAACACAAACATTACCCAAAACAACGCATTGGGTCAGTTCCAGTCTAGGTTTATGGGGTGCAGCGTTCGTGGGCCAAGCTCGGTTTTATGTTCCGATAAGGATAGTTAGGGTTTGGGCTTTAGGGTTGAGTCTAACCCCAAGGGTCCCGGTCCAAGTACCTAACTTAACTAATGATATACTCTCCTTAATACACAGCTGCAAAACTACAGTCCTGAACCCAAGTGCCTAATTGTTAGGTCCTTTGGCCTCTAAGCATAAGGTACGCGCTCGAACTGTGAATCTGCGCCGCTTGATTCGATCCGTGCAGCGGCAACTTTGAGCGAATCCGACGCCTGAGTTCTAACTCCCAAATCCTAAACCACCCCAACTAAGCCCCTGAATATTGAACCCCTAAAACCCTTTTAGATGCCAAATCCTAACCTCCTATGCCTCGAAACTCCCAAACCCATTAACAAAGAAACTCATAAGATCCTACAGAACCCTTTTGCAGCCATGGCCTCTTGTGAAACTCTTGGATAACCCATATGTAAAATCATATAACCGCCCCAAAAGCCCGCCTGCCACGGCAACCTCCATGGTCTTCAAACCAGATGCGAGAGGACCGAGCACGGCCAGTGCACAAAACCACCGAGACCTGAGTTTACTAGAAGGGTAGGGTTTATCAGGACCTCCCCAAGTATCCTTGAGTAAAGCCCTTGAGTGGTCTTTTATAGAGGGTAGGTGGAGTTTGGGGCTCAGTATTTAGGGTTTTATAGGGGTTGGATTAGGGTTTTGGGTTTTCAGGCCTCGAGAACAGTGTCCTTTGGGGTTGCTGGTACGCCCGGTTCAAGACTAAGAAGCTTACTGTAAGATATCTTGGTTCAGTGCCCTTTTTGACACGTTTTCCGTTTTAGCGTAGGGGAGGTTGACCCAGCGATTTTGGTAATTAATCCCAAAGTGTCCAAGTAACAGTACAGCAAGCATATAGTTTTGGGCCCCAATTGTCTACTAAAAGCCTACCATATTAGTACTTGGACCCTCTGGGAATAAGGAACATAGCAAACGCATTGACATACTGTCCCCAACAGAATGCCCAGCAACACGGTCCTGGAATTTGTCCCGGAATTTACCAGAACCTGCCCGAGAACCTGCGCCGGATACAGTTTAAGGTGTATATCCTAAGACCTTAGTCTATTCAAACCTCCGACCCACAAAGCCTTAACCCTAAACCTCAGAAGCCCAACCCATGAACTGAACCCTAAACCCCAATCCCCTAATCCCTAAACCCAAGACCGTAACTCTGAAATACCAACAACCTTAAGCCCTAAAACTCCGAACCCCACACCCAAGCTTCCCATGATCCCTCCCCGCCTCATTGTACCTGGTGCGGCGACGCGCCCACGCGCCGCCACTTGAGTCGGCGCGGTGGGCGCCTTTGTGTTTGAGGCCGTGGTGCTCCGGCCCTTCTTACGGAAAACTCGAAACACCAAACCCTGCAAGATTGGTCTAATTTTAACATGTGATTATAGCACATTCAGTGTAGGGTCTCCCCCCAAAATCCTTAACGAGGACGGGACCCAGAGTCTCTAGTCATTCGAACATGAGACACAGCGGGACGAGATGCAGAAATTCTGTGACGGTATGCTATAGTACAGCCCAGCCCGATGCATTGGGTTTAATGTTCAGGGCCTCAGGGTATCTTGGTAATGCAGACATTTCGGCTCCATATTACAAAAAAGGGAAATTAAAACTTATCCCAAACCGATACCTAGCGACTCGTGATGCAGGAAAGGACTGAAAGAGAGACAGGTTCGACTTGACAGTTAGGATTTAGAATATTGGATCCCGCATTTAATAATCGAGGTTTCGCGACGGTGATTTAAGTTTGGATTTTATGCGAGCAACCTGATGTCCGAGAATACCAGCAGAAGGGTAAAGTTCTGTATGAGACTCTGATGTACAACCAGGCTTCTCGCAGGATATCGGACGGTATAGCGTGCAGGGCAGCATGGCTTACGGCCGATATAGGCACTTCGCGAAACTTTATAGTCCACTTTCGCATGAAGACACCGAAGCAGCCCAGCTAAAACACACGCAATTCCTTTAAGGCTCCATGTACCCATTTCGTGTATACTTCGACTCCAAACGAGTGCCTATATAGGCACTTTAAAGCATCCAGAGACTGCAATATCCCTTAATTAAGGAATATACTTTAAATTAAAGTAAGACCCCTAATATGATTTATGGTGGAGTCTCTGGGCACCTGTTTTTCCTCACTACATGGGCACACGGAGCCTTAGGGTGCAAATCCACCTGAAACATAGCTGCCCGTGAGCCAAACCGAAGCTTAACGCAACAGAAAAGACAGGGCCCCAAAGAAGCACATAAGCAAGAATAAGGATGGGGATATCCCATCTAAACCCCCTTATAATGAAGCCCAATAAGGTAGGGATATCCCGATAAAATGCTTATGCTCATGTGCATTTGGGGTCCCTAAGAAGAGGCCAAGCGAAAACCACAAAGCTGGAAAGCATCACGTCCGGCTGCCATTTAGCGTGTTTTTCCGGGAGGTAAAGGCCGACTGATAAATCCTTAAGGGGGCAAGCAACTGATGAACATTAATGTAGGGGCCTTAACAGGGGGTTCCTTATTATAGCTATAGTAAAATATGCCCTCATGACGCTGGGGTTTGCTCGTAGTTTGTATTTCCGGCAGTTCGGAAAGACCGGTCAAGGCCCCGCCGGCCGCCCACCTCCCAAACCGTGGCATCTTTCTGGGAGCCTGATAAAATGCAAACATGTAGTGGCTGCTGCCTGGATTTATGGCTTCAGGTTTTCTTGCAGCTTTGGATCAGGCGCGGCTAGTTCTTGATGTGTTGTGGTTGCTTGCTTTCCACTTCCTTTTCAACCTGCTTGTGAAGACTTGTCCAGCCAAGGTGGATTGCGAGACTAGCTCCATACGGTTGATGATAAAAATCCTGCACTACCCATAATAAGGAATATACCATTATTCCCATAGTTTAGGGTTTTTAAGGTAATGCAGGATTTATATCATCAACCGTAGGGCACAAGGTAAAACGGCATCTTTAGCATCGTCATCATCGTAAGCATGCAGACCATAAATCAAAACAAACAATGCGGCAATCAATGTGGATGTCAAAAGAGCAAAGCTCAGAGCAAAAATTGGCTCTCTCAAAATCAGGGTAGTTCAATATACACCGGTACCTAAAGGCTCATGGGACTTAGTAAGTAAGGTTGTAAGTAGGTTACAATTAGGATAACCCCAGTTAGGGGACTTATAACCCAAACTATAACCTACTTACTTAGTCCCATGATCCTCTAAGTAGCCTAACCCCCCCCCCCCCTTAAAGACCCCCCAAAGAAACCCTTTAAGGGGCCCTAGCCAACTACTAAAACCTAAACAGATACCCCAGACCTTGGGGGGGGCTGCTCTCTGTCCAGCCCTCGCCCGCCTCCTNCTAACCCCCCCCCCCCCTTACAGATCCCTCAAAGGAACCCTTTAAGGAGCCCTAGCTATATCCTAAACCCTAAACAGTTGCTCCAGGCTCTGTGGGTAGCTGCTATGTCCCGAGCCCCCGGCCGACCCGTTGCAGCTTGCGCTGCGGATGCCGCTTGGAGCCGCGGCTTCGGAGAGAGAGAGAGAGAGGCTCGAAACGGGTCATCGTTTAGGGTTTAGGGTTTAGTGGTTTAGGGTTTAGGGTTTTAGGGTCTTAGGATTCATAAGTTTAGGGTCTTAGTGTTTAGGTTTTAGAGTCTGGGCTTCGGGTGTAGGCTCCGTGGGCAAATATAGGGGCTTGAATAACTATATTGTTGTTTGGGCTATATTCTGTATAGTCATGAAACGACTATAACAAGGGGATACTATCACAGATCATTCCGACCAGTGTGAGCACCCTTACCCTCTAATCCTGAAAAGTCCTAGCTAAGTCGGATCAAAAGAGCTTGGCTGCCCAGCAACCAATTTGCAAGAAGGTTACCCTTGTCCTCATATTCAGGCATACTAAGGAAACCACACAATACAAAATCAAAGTAAAAAGGCACTGCCGTGGCCTCCAAAACCCGAACAAAAGAAGCCCATCAACACGCTTTCAGACCAAAATAAAACTGTCTAAAAGCCAACGGAAACCCGCATATAAAACTTATAGAGACCCGACAAAAAACCCTTATATAGCACTCTAAATGGATGGTTGTCAAAATTATGGTCCCCTTTTGAGTACCCTGAATACTAGGTGCCGTATTATATGAAGAACCCAAAAAGAGACCATAATTTTGACAACCACCCAAATATAAACCCTTAAAAACCAGAGTTCTTTTTGCCTCGCGCCCGCCATGGCCGTTGCAGGGGCCGAAACTTTGGGCTCGCTGCAGAGGAGGAAACGGGCGGTCGGGGAGTTTAGTCTGCTTAGGGCTTACTTAAAGGCTCATGGGACTTAGTAAGTAAGGTTATAAGTAGGCTCTAAGTAGGATAACCCCAGTTAGGGGACTTATAACCCAAACTACAACCTACCTACTAAGTCCCATGATCCTTTAAGTAGGGCTTGGGTCTGGGGCTTAGGGCTTAGAGTCAAGGGTTTAGGGTTTACCTTACCTAAAGGCGGGGACTTAGCAAGTAGGGTTACCATTAGAAATATCAGTCCCCAAAGTAGGGTTATCCCAATTATAACCTTACTTATAACCTTATTTACTGAGTCCCAGGAGCCTTTGCGTAAACTACCAAAACCTACCTTCTTGCAGGGTGCCTATCAGCTTCGCACTACGGTTTATCATCCCTACACAAAAAGTCGGTTATGGTAGTGCAAGGTAGGGTTTTGTTTAGGGGTTTTGTTGGCGTAGGGTCTGGGGCTTAGGGCTTAAGGGCTGTTTAAGAAGGCTCTGTAGAATCGGGTTTGGGGTTGGAGATGAGGGTTTTAGGCTAAGTCATGGCGTACCCCAGCACATAGGCACGCGGCTCCTCACTCCGTCTTCGACAACCGATCCTGAGTTATTGCTGGGGCAATGCGTGGTGCTGCTACTGCTTATTGTCGTCGTCGTAGGCTTTAAAAAACCCTAAACCCTACACCGGCAGCTAAGCTTGCAACTCCCCAGGATTGGCCTGTGATGCTCTTACTTTCAACTGGTTGTCCGAGCTACTGCGACCTTGCGCCCGAAGAAAGTCCCAGCAGTCTCGTGTGAGAAGCCTGAAATACTTAGAGGATCATGGGACTTAGTAAGTAGGTTATAATTGCGGTTATAAGTCCCCTAAGTGGGGTTATCCGAATTATAACCTACTTATAACCTTACTTGCTAAGTGCCATAAGCCTTTAAGTAGAGGGCCTGAATACTCAGAATCAGGTTTCAGTGTATTTTACTGTGTAGCTTGAAAGGGAACTATACGGAGATATCATACCGCCATATTCCCTATTAATTAATGCACTGATAGAAGCCTGGTCCAGGACAGAGAATAAATAAATCTCTGAAGAACGTTGAGTAGACAAGCGACCCCAGTAGTGTAACTTGATCAGTCGCACTCTTATATTTCTGCCAGTACTACTGTCATTGTTACAAGTTTGTTGCGAGTGCTATCATTACAACTACCGGCTGAGAGCTGCTCTCAGGTCATGTCCACACGCTATCTACGGCGTTGTTCCTTAAACGACCCAAAATTTACAGAACCTTACCCCCCTCTCATAAACCCTGAAACCCTGAACCATCCTAACCCTATAAACCCCAATTCAAAACTGACTTAAACCTCCGAGGACCAAGCAAAGGCAGCGACCAGGCCTTAGCCGCAGCGCTTCGGCTTGGGGACTCAGTAAGTACCTGGACCCTAGCAAACCTATACAACTTGTTGGGGTTCCGTATTAGGATTTCCTTCTATAGGTCTTGAAAAATGCCGGTTATTTGGGCGTAAGGCTCCCCAAATAACCGGCATTTTTGTGAGGTAGGGCCACCTCGAGTGGAGCTATCCTACATCTATCCTTACTTACCCTAAACCCTAAACCCTAAAGACTTAGGGCCTTACTTACTAAACGCCTTCAGCCCCTCAGGATGTTTTGTTTTGGGGTTCCTGAGTGGCCCCTTAAGAACTTGGCTGACTTCTGAACCCCTCCAAAAAGTTAAACTTTTAGCCTCCTTATTGTAGTTCATGTAGAAACCCAAAAAGTTAAAGTCCTAAGAGCCAACCAGAAGAAGGCCAAGAGAATAANTTGATCTTAATAAGGGATCCCCAAAAGAAAAAGGGCAAAAGGGTACTACTCAGGAAGCTAGTTTTTGGGTTGTACGCAAAAGGTAAAGGGTTTTTAGGGCTTTGGACTTCCTGGCAGATTCCCGTTGTAACGTGTCTTATGGGCTGTTTTAGGTTGGTGATGCGCGTCATGGGTTTTTTCACAGGTCTTACGTAGGCCTATCATGGCCTATCGCGTTTTATAGGTGTTTGGATTTGCTTTTCAGGTTCGGGATGGGTTGTCAGGGCTGGAACCAGAGCTTTAGGGCCTGTGGCCTGGAGGATGTTTAGGGTTTAATTAAGGCCAAAGACAGACTACAACATAGATCGTAGATCAAGGAAGTGACATGCGGCTTGCCCACAGACTCCAATATCCTTTACTTTAGGAATATATCTTAAATCTTATTGGGGGTCCTACTATAATTTAAGGTGTATTCCTTAATTAAGGGACATTGGAGTCTCTGCGTGCTTAGTCCGCAAACCCATAAGCACAAATTCCCAAAATTCTACCTCAAAGTACGCATACAAGGTATCCTGAAAACGGGACCATTAACACAATGTAGGGGTCTTATGACATATTGATTAATAGCATCATATGGATCATAAGGGCATACTATTGCTAGCTTTTCCGAGAGGGATAGGGCTGAGTACCCTAGCCCAAAAAATGGTTAACCTTTTCAAGTGGTAGGATCATACGCAGAAGCCAGGAACCACGACCTTCAACCCTCAACTATGTCTACCACATTTAGGTTTGGGGTCTATAAGCTTAGGGTTTAGGGTTAAACCCCAAACCCTCAACGCTCAACCTGAAGTGTAAAATCCGGTTGGGGAGTTCTGAAAAATGCTACGTGTGAACCTGCAGAACTTTGAAACACGGAGCAACTAAGCGGTTGAAGGGTTTTGGCTTCAGGGCTCTACGGTTCAGGCTTTAGGATTTTATGGTGTATGGCTTGATGGTTCAGGGCTTTCAGTTCGACGGTTTTGCACGAAGGCATGGGTTTCAGGACCCTTGGGTTGTGAACCCCAATCCGCTCCGATTGAAACACCCTGCATACGAAACCCACGATAGCCTCCACTGCTTACCTTCTGCCGCTTTGAGTTGGCTCAAGTTTGAAGGCTTGATGAACCCCTGGGCAGAATGCGGTAGAGCATACTGAAATCGCACAAGCCGCTTCACAGAAAAACCAGGATTCTAATCTCCTCCAGACAAGAAGCTTGCGAAATCTGCTTGGGCATCCTAGGCGCAACTTCAACTTTAAACCTCGGGGTGTTCATCTCCTAACTAAAGCAGGATTCTGACAGTGCAGGGGCCCGAATAATTGGAATAGGCTAGATTACAGTTGATTGCTGGAACCCTAGGGAGCAGCAGTGGCAATTCTTCACACATGGTGTGCGGCTTTAGGTTTACGGGTGCGTGTTGAAGGCCGGGATGTGGCATCTACCGGTGACGGAGAGGCTACAGAACTCCTCTGCTGTCGGATTCTGGTTTCGAGCTTTGGGCCCAAAAGCTGCCTTTTTTTAAGGACGTATGCATGAAAAGTGTAATAATTCTTAAGGAGCCCCAAAATGAGGCAGGTTTTTCGGGGCGCATGCAGGGTTTGTGGCGCGCCCGTAAAGTGAAGTGAAAGCTGGAAAAGACCCCATTCTAGACCCAAGCGCGTCAATTCCAATCCAAAAGCTCAATCCGAAGTCCCAAAACTCGATACTATAGGGGCCTTAATAGTTAGAATAGGGCTCCTTTCAAGGGTTCCTTAAAGGGGTCTATAAGGGATCTATAGAAGGGTTCTATGATATAGGGGCCTTAATAGTTAGAATAGGGTTTTGGGGCCCAATTACTATATTTATTGTAACAAGGAACCCCCCAAAATAGTGTGCGTAACTATTATTCAGGCCCCTATGTTACCTCAAACCCTAAACCCTAAACCCTATACTACCTCAAAGCCTTCGGGCTGGGAGCTTAATGCTGACCGACAACAACCGAAAGATTCCAACCTTGAGAGCCCAAACCCAGGAGCTTGAAACCCTAAAGCCTAACCCTAGCGATCTAAGGACTCATATATTAAGGCTTTTGGGCCCAAAGACCATAAGGCTTTTGGGACCAAAGACCATAAGGCTTTTGGGCTATTTTGATCCGTAGAGTAACACCCCAAACTGTAAACCCGACTGTCCAACTCTCATCCCCTGTGAAGGCAGGCAAGACATACGTTGTTGTTGGAGATTCCTATCGGCTACATCCGTTTACTGTGCTAGCACGAGGGACTCGTCACTAGTCTGGGTATAACTAGGCCGGAAGCCCCAAACCAAAGTTGGTACGTCTTTATTCACGGGCTGTTCCTGTAACGAGGATATAGACTCAAACCATTACGCAAAATTCAAACACCTGATTGAAGAACCTAAAACCCATGGAGTGTAGTAACCTCCGAAACAGACAAACAGACTGAATACGATTAGGGTTTAGGCATCACTCAAAGCAGATACCCAGAGAGCCCAATCAATACCTCTTCTACCTCAAACCATAATATGGAGCCGCTTAGAATTTAAAAGGCGTGTTCCTGAATTAAGGGGTGTTGGGCTCTTTGGGTATAGTCTGCGCTTGGATGTGCCCTAAACCCTAAACCCTAGACGGTAGGGTTAAGGTTTAGGGTTTAAGGTACTTCCTGGTGAGGCTTTGTTGTATTGGGATACTATAGGGGTAACAATTAGAATAAGGCTCCTTTAAAAGGGTTCCTTAAAGGGGACTATAAGCAATCTATAGTAGGGTTCTATGGTATAGGGGCCATAATTATGCGAATCGGGATTAAGGGCGCATTTTAATTACTATCGTTGTAATAATGTGCCCTGGGGAATGGTATTGGTCGCTGTTTAGGCTTCTATATGAGCCCTCAAACACCTGAGCAAGGACCGGTAAAATCTAATTCCTAAACCTGAAACCCCTGAACCCTAAACCTAAGGGCTGCAAGCCGAACTTATCCAAAGAGCACTACCGGATCACCTTGAGAAGAACCCCGTCGTCAAGAGTTTACCCTGAGGCCCTATAAGGCTTAAGCTATGGTTTCGGGTTTAGGATGGTTTAGGGTTTGGGACTAAAACAACCAGCAAGCATTATGTAGCGTGGTCTTTCGGCCCAAAAGCCCTCAACCATGGATTCTTCGAGCCGTGGGATTACGCATGCCGAAAACTAATGAATAAGAAACGACTCGGACCCCCAATGAGGTCCCAGGCTGGGAGGTTTGTGGAACCGCCGGACCACCAACCGCCTCAGGCTGAACTTGCGCATGCCGATGGTCATTAGATGACTTGGGACTCAGGCGAGGTCAAGTTGAGGGACCCTAAACCCTAAACCCTAAAAAGTTCAAAAGGCGTGCGGGATTCTGAGACGCTTAGGTTCTTCGCCTTGATTCTTTCCGCAAAGTGATTGTTGAAACCTCCGATGTCCAGTCATCCTTTACATCATCCCTGAACCCTGAACCCTAAACACACCACACTGGTGCATTGTTTACCCCCCCTTAGACAGCCATGGCCAGGACACCCGAAGCAACCACCAAGACAGCGGGTAGATGAGTTGCATTCTCTTTTATGCGGGGGGTTCATAGAGTCTTTAGACAGAAGTTTTAGAAGGATTCGGGAAGGAGTGCCAGCGTACAGGAACTTGGGGCTACGCTAAACCCTGAACCCTAAAAAATAAACCATAAACCCTCAAAAAAAAACCCTAAACCATAAATTCATGTCCTTGGCCATCTGTAGAAGCCGAAAACTCTGTAGTTTCAAGCCAGGCCCTGAACCACCAAAAAATACATGAACTCTAAACTCCAACCCTGTGCCCTGGCGCCAACTTCATCCGGCGATGATACTGGAGATCAGCGACAGGCGGAGGCTTTAAGGGTTAGGGTTTAGGGTTTAGGGTCTAGCCTCTTGATGGTCTCGTGCCCTCTGTTCGGCAGTACTGGCAAGCAATATCATGCAAAACCATTGCCTTTGGCTCACCTGGCTCTCCCGCCTGTCCTTTGGGTGATCCTGAGCAAGCCTGTTTGCGGGATGGGGCGAGGGCGTTCCACAGCCGCCCCTTAGTGTATTCAACTTCGTAGTCCACTCCACGGAAAGGCATGAGAACCTGGACCTTCATACGAGTCTCCGGCCGTGTGCCACGAGGAGGGGTGTACGCGATCTGGTTGATCGCCCCTCGTTGACCCGACTGGGCCCTGCCGGACGAAACCTTCAACCCGAAACCCAATACCGTATCCCCTGAACCCTAAACATCCCCAACCCACAACCTAAAAAACCCTAAACCCCCAACCCGGAAGGTTTCGGGCTCGGGCCAGGGCAATGCTGAGGAAAGGCTCTACACCCTAGCTGTTTCATAAGCACCCCCTGCAAGAAGGTTCCAAAGGGGTATTGGAGTAGGGTTTTTGAACCTGAGAAAGTATATACTATCATAGGAACGCTGAAGTATTGGCAATTATTCAGGCTTCTATACTATTATTTGAACCGATGCATCCATTCTATATGGGAGTTTCCGAAAGTAGGGGATCCTGATATAGTACGCTAAATAGTAGGATCCTATTATAAGGACCCCAAAATGAGGCACCCCTGATTTAGCAGGAGACCCAGGAAAACGAGAACAACCGGCAAAGAGCCCGGCCGCTTTTCGAGGGGGCGGGCACCGCCTGTCCGGGATTGCGGTTGAGCTTGTGAAGGTACCGTCGGTGTTATTATCTTCGGCCGCCACAGTCTTGCAGGTGCTTTCTGACAATTAGGCGTAGCCTATTCACTGGTCTTTACAATACGAAAGCTATCTACCGAGCCTGCAGCCATGGAAGCATTCGGTGTAGGGTTTGCGGTTAAGGGCTTCAGGCCCTAAACCCTAAAACCTTTTACACATCCAAGCGTGAACATCGTGCGGTTTTGGCAGGGTGAAATGCTCTCCGTTAAGAAACGAAGCACTCGCGGAGGGCTGAAGGTTGAAAGGGTCCTGTTAAAGGAAGGACCATTAAAAGGGAGTCCGCTTCCTGGGAAGGATATCCTAAGTAACATAAGGACGAAGTACTTTAAACAACTGCCACCTGCAAGGCGTTGGGTTTGATAGTTGCCCTACGAAGCTTCAATGCCTGCACCCCGAAACCGCATTCTCAACTCAAGGGTTCAAACCCCGTCTCCTTGAGGCCCTAACCGAATCCGTCGAAACCCAGAACAACCTACAGTTCAAAAGCTCCGAACCCTAAACTTTCCTGGACTAAGCCCTAAACCCCAATACGCTGAGCCCCGCAGACCCTAAACCACCTCATAGCAGGAATCCGGTTAATCGTATCGGTAGGCATCTTGTATAGAGCAGCAATTGAGTAGAACCATTAAACGAACAACATAGTGCCATCGTAAAAAAAACAGAAAAGGAGCAATACTTGCAGCTTATTAGTAACATGAGTACTATGTTGTCAGATGTTTTCCTTCGTGTGGAAGTACGATCACTCCCAGCACTACCAGTTTGCCTGTACCCTGCAAGAATATGAGTATAAACATCATGGGAACAACGATTGCATTATAGCGGAGCTACGGTAGAGCAACATATCCTGTGCGAGATGCTACCCTGCTTGAAATCAATGCCCCAACCCCCCCCCCGAAAACTTGACCATCTCATATGCAAACCACAAACGAATGTGACTCACCTACAACCCCAATCCTGAGCGCAAAAACCCTAAATCCTCAAGCCTGGAAGCTCCTAATCAGGGCCCTTATCTGTTCACTTTAATGACTAAACCCTCAAAGATCAAGCTGAAGCCTCACCGTCGTTTCGCACCTGAACAGGGCGAGGGTTTTACTTCTTTGTCTGTCTTCTGTGATAGCAGGTGCGCGCACCGAGCAGTAATACTCCGCCAAACTTTACGCTCCTGACCGGAAGGCTGGACCAAAACACCATACTATACAGTGAGTTTTGGCTATTTTTGAGCCCCAGGGTTATTTAGTCATCTAAGCTCGTCATAGGGTTGATGACGCATATAAATCTTGCATTACCCATAATCGATAAGGAATATACCATAATTCCCATAGTTTGGGGTCTTTAAAGTAATGCAGGATTTATATCATCACACCCTAAATCCTAAATCCAAAACCCTACACCCTCGTAGGCCTAAAGCTGCGAACTATGAACTCGCGCGAACTAACTCGGAACCCCAACCCTAAACCCGACTAGGCCAAGTCCTCGTAGATCCGGAAAACGGGTGGTGTCTTCGCTTTGGTGTAGCACCCCGGGTCTTGCCGGATGGTCGCTTCTTAGAAATTAGGGTTTAGGGTTTAGGGTTGTAATTATGAGCAATGGCAATCATTTTGTGATTGCTGTCAAGCATTCACACCAGAGAAGCTGCCGGCATGTCTTAATGCAGCAGAAAGCCTTGTTGAGGGATTCTTTGCGAATCTTCAGGCATTGCCGGCGCACGTTGTTCTGGTTGTGGCCTCGGTAGCCGCTCTTGTCCAAAGCTGGGCCGGCACCCAAATTGCGAACCGCTCACCTCAACACCCTAAACCCTGAACCATGGGGTTTAGGGTGGTTTAGGGCTTAGGGGTTCAGGGTTTAGGGTTTCTAGGGGTTTAGGGTTCAGGGCTTTAGGGTATATAGGGGTCTGGGGGTCTAGGGGTTTACGGCCAAAACCCTACCAGGACCTCCCAAGTAATATTTCTCATTAAGAGGTAGTTAGGGATTACAATAAAGGGTAGCTGGAGGGTCTAGGAAAACGCTAAACCCTGAACCTTAGACCCTCAACCCTATGAAAAGCCCCCCAAAGAAATCCAAAGAATGCTGTGGCTGGCGGCCCTCGCCTTGTCATACGTACTACAAGGGCCTCAATCATAAGAGGTTTTCGGGTATATTATAGTATACTTATATCTGGACCCAAGTAGCGCGGAGACTAGAAACGGGCGGAAACCGGAAGGGCTTCCGCATCTAAAAAGAAGAATCACTTGTGTGGCTTTCCAGGTTTAGGGTTTAGGGTTTAGGGGTGTTCAACTGCTTTGGCAGTGAATTTCAACGGGTCTTACAGGGTTTGGTGGAGTGATTTTTTCCTGGGCCAAAGTCCCTTGCCTACTTGGGCAGAACAAAGGTGAGACCGTGGGAGTGTTTAAGATTTGGGTATGTCGGATACTTAAAGGCTCATGGGACTTAGTAAGTAAGGTTATAAGTAGGTTATAATTAGGATAACCCCACTTAGGGGACTTATAACCCCAATTATAACCTACTTACTAAGTCCCATGATCCTNTTAAAGGCTCATGGGACTTAGTAAGTAAGGTTATAAGTAGGTTATAATT
This sequence comes from Symbiodinium sp. clade A Y106, assembly GCA_003297005.1. NCBI lineage: Eukaryota > Dinophyceae > Suessiales > Symbiodiniaceae > Symbiodinium > Symbiodinium sp. clade A. The sequence goes on along the minus strand of BGNK01002176.1, from coordinate 9,674 downwards.
AGGATAACCCCACTTAGGGGACTTATAACCCCAATTATAACCTACTTACTAAGTCCCATGATCCTTCAAGTACCCCATTCAGGGGTCCTTAGAGTTCAACACGTCGTAGTTCTGAAAACACGCTCGCCGAATTCCCAAGACCCAAAATTCACACCTTAAGCCCTAACACCTACCTTAAACCGACATGGTCTACTCCGTATAGGTTCTTCGAATGTATAGGGGCTCTACAAAAAAGGAGCATGGCCTACTTCTTATAAGTTCTTATTGCACTCCCTCATATATAACTGATATGGAAATTATAAGGGCTCTACGGGCTCTACAGAAAAAGTAGGTTTTGGTCGTTTGAAGTGGGCCCTGGAACCCGAGTTCATCCCTGAACCCTAAACCCTAAAACCCGAACTCATCAGAAGAACCCTAAACCTTAAACTATATAAGCCCTAAAACCCGAAATCGTCCCGACCATGGCCTCCATGAGGAGGCTACTCTGCACCAAGTGCCTGAAACATCTGAGGTTCAGGGTTTAGGGTTTAGGGGTTTAGGGCTTAGGGGTTTAGCAGGGTTTAGGGGTTTAGGGGTTTAGGGTATATAGGGTTTAAGGCTCAGGGTTTAGGGTTTAGGGGTTTAGGCTCCAGGGTTTCAGGTTCAGGGTTTAGGGTTTCAGGGTTTAGGGATTAAGGTTCAGGGTTTAGGGGTTTAGGGGTTTAGGGTTTATGGTTTAGGGTCAAGCAGACATCTAGGTAGCTCGAAATTAGGATGCCTTGTAGGCTTCTTATATAAGGGTGTCGCCTTCTTTCGGGTTCCCTAAAAGGGGACCCAGTTTGGAGAACTATCCCTTTGAAGCTCAAAAAATCACGCTTCCAGCAAGTTCGGGGCTAATATAGGGTATTGCTCATAGACGAGGGCTCAGGGATGCATCAATTATTTTGTGTTTGTTTAGGGAATAGAAGGAGGAATGGTACTGAGAATTACTCAGACCTCTCTCCAAATCCTTAATAGAAACCCTCACGGTTCCCTCGTGTCCCGGCTTCTCTTTAAGGAATCCGATATCCAGCAGGTCCCTTCATCAAGGTCAATGTTTCGGTTTCACGCTTTGGGGTTGTAGGGTTTTGGGGATTGAGGCCATGGCTTTCAGGTTTTCGGGTGTTGAGTTTAGGCTTTTACTGTTTAAGCTTTTAGCAATTTCGGGCTTTGCTGAAAAAACACACCCTCGGCCATGAGCCATACACCCACCATAATCCCCACAGCGCAGCTGACACAGAACGCAATGCACTTATATACTATGTTTAGAGGTTTAGGGCTTATCATGGTGATTTGAAGGCTGTGAGTACGCTCAACCCTATGAACATGTTGTGCATGCGACCTCCACGCAGTACTCCGGCTCTGTGCTCACGGCTCAGGGCGTAGGGTTTAGGGTTCCGAGGTAGGCAAAGCCTATACCCTAAACTCTAAATCCTAAAACCTAATACCCTAAACCCTAAACAACTGCGACTGCGACAGGGTCAATGCCGCATGCGACACACAGGATGCGTCCGATGCTTGTTGACTGGCGGGTCTTCGCAGCCTTGTTCACTGGCTCGTCCTCTGTGTTCGGCGCCGCAAAGACGTGCCCGAACATGCGGGGCTGTCTGAGTCTCCCAGCGAGCCCAATACCCCTTAATTAAGGAATATGCCTTAAATTATAAGGGGCCTTATATTATGATTTCAGCTATATTCCTTAATTAAGGGGTATTGGGCTCTTTGGTTTCTTCGCATCCGGCGAGTCATCCTTATGCGACCCCTCTGCTCCCGCCTCTGGCTCGGTTGCCTTGTCCGGGCTCTGCAGGTCCCGATGGAAACTGTTGGAAATGTTGGTAAAGCCAACATTTTCCATGATTTGTCCGTGGGAATCATGGAAACTGTTGGTTTTACCAACATTTCCAACAATTTCCATGAGGACCTAAACCCTAAACCCTAACCCTAAACCGTAGGACAAGGTTCGAAAGGAGATCGAGACTTCGGCGTGGGCTGGCTTGCCAGTATAGTCAGCAGTGCCTTGGCCTTGGCAGCACTGCCCAGAGAGCCCAATACCCCTTAATTAAGGAATATTCCTTAAACCATATTAGGGATCCTACTATAATTTAAAGTATATTCCTTAACTAAGCGGTATTGGGCTCTCTGGGTGGGAGAGGCTCCAGCTGGCGTGGGAGCTGTTGTGGCAGCACCGGGAGAGGCTCCACCTAGGCCCCAGACTGCACGGATGCGACCATGATCCGACACAAGCAATTCAACAATCACAATTGCGGACTACTAAAATGGTTTAGGGTTTTAGGGTTTAGGGGTTTAGGGGTTTATAGGGATTTTCTGGCTCAGGGTTTATGGTTTAGGGTACGGTTGAGAAGAGTGGCGAGCTACGTTGTTGTTTGTGCTTGTTATTGCCTTTTTTCCGTCTGCATGGCTGACCCATAGCTACAGAAAGCCCCAGGTTGGGATCGGTTTAAGCTTGAGGGTGTAGGGCTTACAGCTTGGGGGCGTGATAACCCGAATGCACCGTTAAAAAAGCAACGACGAACCCCAAACCTTAAACGAGCACTGGCGAGAGCCGGCTGAATTGCCGGAGAAAGCCATGGAACCCTGTTCTGCGATTCCTGCATGACCACTTCCACTCTCCAACCTCTACAAATACAGGAGATTCGAATTTTCCTTGTGGGGGTTCAGGGTGTGGGGAAAGGTTTGGTTTCCACATTTCGGACTGTGGGTACGGGTTTGGTGTCTCGTATCACCATGATCGACGGGCAATTTGAGAAGAGCTGTCGGTCTTGATGTAGATTCCGGTGTACTTATACAGGCACTATCAGGGGATACTATTGCAACCCTATATAACCCGATCAAAAATGAGCCGTGTAGGAAAACCCTCTATTCTGGTATGACGCTGCCGAGACTATAATCTGGAGGATCCTGAACCCTTCACCTTAAACCCTAAACCCCTAAACTCGGTGTAGGCTTTGGGGTTTAGGGTAACCTTAAAACCCTCTACCCTGAAAACCCTAAGGCTCTAAACCCAAAATCCCAAAACCCAAAGATCAATGCGAGAGGCATCCGCTCGCGGAGTATTTGGAAGGCACCCGCCTGCACGGAAAAAACTTTGTAGGCAAAGGCCCCTTTAACCTTAGGGCTCATCGGGTTTAGGGATGGGTTTAGGGGGTTTAGCTCAGTTAAACGCAAAGTAAAAACCACCGTTCTGATCTATACCGAAGCCTCATGGATCGCCTTCTAATTCCATCTATGGGACCTTGAAACCGAGCCCGACCTGGAAGCTGTTGCTCCAGAGCCTCTGGTTAACCCCTAAAACCCGGAAATGCAAGGAGCCCTTAACTCTGAGGGTTTAGGGTTTAGGGTTTAGCCTGAACGCCGCAGAACCCTTCAAAACCTCGGAAATCCCTGCAAAGCCACTATGTAAGCCATTAAAAACGTCCTAGAACCCCGGCGTTCATCTCCAAATGCCCACCTGCGGCAGCAGCATCGCAAGACCTCAGGGAGCAATCCGGTGGGGGCCGTAAATTACGTGAGGTTCTTAGGGCTGCACAAGAGCTTTATAGTACTTTATACTGTGCTTGTAGGGTTCTGCGAGGATTCTTTGAGGTTTAACAGACTTCGAGGGTTAAGGGTATGGGTCTTCCTAGACCCCCAACTACCCTTTATTGCAGCCCCTAGTTACCTCTAATATCAGAGCCCTTTAAAGGGTACTTGGGCGGGCCCTGGTAGGTCTTCAGGGCTTCAGGGTTTGTGTTTGGGGTTCAGGATATTCTCGGGTTAAGGCCTCTCAGAAGTGAGGGATTCCAAGGCGCTCTAGAGTGAACATGTGAGCGGCTCTACATTAAGCTGTAAAGTCTTAGGGCTTTACTATTTTGCCACTAATATGTTCACCTGCGGCATATTCTTATCGACAAGAGCAGTTACGAATACGCACCCCAGAACCTAACCACTAACTGCTTTGGAGCTACAAGAGCCCTGATAACCCTAGGAATCCCTGTTCAAGCTGCAACCCAACCTGTGAACAAACAACCGTAAACCCTAATCGTAAACCCTACCAAAAGCCTAAAACCCCAAACCCTGAATGCAAACCTAAAAAAAGCCTAAAACCCTAAGCCCAAATCTTCCCGAAACCCTAAATGCAAACCTCAACAATAGCCAAACACACTACCCTGAGGGTCCTAACACTTTAAGGGGAACCTCAAAAGGAAGGATCTCTGAGACCCCAAAGAGACCCAAGGGCTCTCCCGAGGAGATTCCGGACCCTCCTAAAAAGTTACCTGGACCCTTAGGGTAAGCCCCTAAACCCCAAAACCCGAAACCCAAAGCCAGCGAAAGCCTGCCATGAAACTTTTGAAAATATTAGTAAGTAAGATCCTCTTAAGCCCAAAAAGGGAAAATATCAAATGTCCCAAAGCCCTACCTAGTAGCCTAAACCCTAAACCTAAACCCTATACCCTAAACCCTATACCCTACACCGACAGTAGCCTAAAACACAAAGCCCCAAATCCTGAGGCCCCCGGGCCGAGGAGGCACTTCAACAGCGCCGGGTGTCGACGAGGCTCGAGGAGCTGAAGCCTGCGATTCTTACTTCCCCAAAAAAGCCACTTGGGTTTGGGGTTTAGGGAAAGTTTAGGGTTTTCTCTGCGAGTGCGCTTTCGACCCCTCCATAGTGGTTGGGGTCGGCGCATGAGCTGCAATGCTCTACCCCCCCAACCCCCCCAATCAAGGGGGGCTTATATGGTTTGAAGAAAAGTTGAGTTTAGCGTTGTCGACCCCCCTACCCCTTATCAAAGGGTGATAATATGGTTTGGCAGGCAGTCGTCTGGCCAAACACGAGGAAATGGCAACATTTCCCATGACGAGAGCCAAAATGTACCTTCGGGACAGCAACAGGTTTGCGCGGTGGGGCGGCCCTTCGGCCGTTTTGGGAAGCCCTCCGGCAGGTCCTCCTTCTTTCTCTCCGGCAGGTCCTCCTTCTCTGGCCCCAGGATAAACGAACTGGGTCTCCCGCAATTCCTCTTCTTTGGCACCAGGATAAGCGAACTGGTTCTCCGCACAAGCGAACTGGCTCTCCGCAGGTCTTCTCCGGGTCCTTAATTTTAAGCCCAAGTCCCTAATTTTAAGCTCGGGTCCTTAATTTTAGGCTCCGGGTCCTCAATTTTAAGGCCAAACCCATACTTTTAAGACCCGGGATTTTAAGCGCAAATCCCTAATTTTAGGCTCGAGTCCTTAATTTAAGCGCCGGGTCCTTAATTTTAAGCTCCGGGTCCTGAATTTTAAGCCCAAACTCTCAATTTCAAGACCCGGGTCGCTCCGGGTCCTTAATTTTAGGCTACCGGTCCTTAATTTTAGGCCCAAGTCCGCGGATCCTTAATGTAAACTCTGAGTCCTTAATTTTAAGCTAGGCCAAATCCTCGATTTTAAGCTCCGGATCCTTAATTTAAGCTCCGGGTCCTTAATTTTAGGCCCAAATCCTTAATTCCAAGTTCCGGGTCCTTAATTTAAGCTCCAAGTCCTTAATTTTAGGTTCCGGGCGGCTATTCACTTCAGGAGGTCCAGGACCTATGGCTCGCCTTTCGGCCATCGCCTTCTGTCCTGCAGGTGCCTTCCGGTCCGCCGGCTGCGGCCGGCCCCCATCGCTGCGGTGGGGGGCCGGCCTTCAGTTTACGGTTAAGGGTTTAGGGTTTTAAGTTTAGGTTTTTGGATTGCAGTTCGCCACAAAGTCACTAGGGTTGGAAAGGGTCCAAAGTACCTATATCGGAGGATTAGGAATTACCATTATGATCTGGAGAAGTAGTCTCCACAACAGTACCTAGGACCCTTTGCGGGTTTAAGGTTTACGGTGCAGGGTTTATAATACCCTTACAGTACTCTTATTGTTTGCTCATGTTATCTAGCATTTTTCTCTGAGGCTCCTAGAGGACTTTGAGGCTTAGGATTTGAGGGTTCAGGATTCAAGGGTCCAGGGCTTGCAGGGTAGGGTGTGGGACTGAGTGACACTCCAAAGCCCCTTAGTTACAGAGTCGACCCTCAATAGTAAATACTTTGGCCCTAAACAACCCCTAAAGTACCAAGATAGGGACTTCTCCAAGGCTTTAGTATATACTGTTCGGCACATGCACCCTTAAGGTTATAGGAGACCCTTCATGTGGTGTAAGGTACGTAACGGGGTGCAGTCTTAAGGGTCTTGGTTGACTTTGAGGGTGCGGGGGTGGAGGATTTAGGGCATAATAATTGAGTTTAGGGACTTGCGGGTTTGGGGTTTAGGGCAAGTTGAGGGTTCGGGGGAGCAGGGACTTTTGCTGCGATTCGCAAAGGCACCCAAACAATCTGAGTTGGGTACTCGCAGCAATATCGAAGTCTTCTAATCCAAACCACCGGCTCAGAAATTCGATGGGCCTAGATGTTCTCTACTTTGACATTAACCCTCAGTTAGGGGTACCTTAAGTGCCCTAGTATGATGGAGGATTCTGTCTGCCGCCATCCAGCACTCGAAACGTCCTTGTTGTAAAGCCCTGATCCTAAGTCCTGTACCCTGACACCCTAAAACCTGAAATCCCAAGCCCTCAACTCTTAGCCCTAATGAAGCCCATTACAACCAAAACAACTATGCATCCAGAATGAATAGCAAAACGGGCCATCCGCTGGCGACCCGGCCACTGCAGAGATACTGCTGATGATGTGAATCCTGCATTACCCTAAGGACCCTAAACTATCGGAGTAATGGTCTATTCCTTATTATGGGTAATGCAGGATTTATATCATCAACAGTAACCCTAAACCCTAAACCCCGGCCTTTAGGGTTTCCGGTTGTAGGGTTTTAGGGTTTAGGGTTGTAGGGTTTTAGGGTTTAGGGTTTTAGGGTTTTTAGGGTTTAGGGTTGTAGGGTTTAGGGTTGTAGCGTTTGGTATTTAGGCTTCTAGAGAACTCTCGCACAGGTACCCGCACTACTCTCAGTTCCTTGAACCCTGCAACGACCAGATGCCCTGAACGCTATAAGCCTTAAAGCCCCAAACCCTAAAAGGCCTACGTAGACTAAGCCCTAAACCCTAACTATAAACCCTAAAACCCTAAACCCTACGTGTAAACCCTGAAACCCTAAAACCCTAACACCCTACACACTCAAAGGCCTAGGTAAACCCCAGAGAAATGAAGCCTCAGCCGGGAGAAAATCGGCGACTCCAGAAGCCGCACCAGCTGATCAAGCCTGAAGTGGCAAGCAGTAACATAGGGGCCTTAATAATTAGACTAGGGTTCCTTTAAAGGGTTCCTAAAAGGGGTCTATAAGGGATCTATAGTAGTGTTCTACGGTATAGGAGCCTGAAGTGGCAAGAGCAGTAGTTTAGGGTTTAGGGTTCTAGGGTTCTAGGGTTCTAGGGTTTAGGGTCCCCTGAAATGGCAAGCAGTAGTATAGGGGCCTTAGTAATTAGAATAGGGTTCCTTCAAAGGGCTCTATATACGGGTTAAAATAAATGGATCTATAGTAAGGTTCGATAATTAGTAGAGGGCTTAGGGTTTAGGGTTTAGGGTTTCTTGGAGGGTCGTGGGACTTAGTAAGCAAGGTTATAAGTACCAAAATTGGGGCTATAAGCACATATATAGTTAACTTACTTATAACCCTACTTACTAAGTCCCCTCGTCCTTCAAGTAGGGTCCCCTGGAGTGTCTCCATAGCAAACCCTGGCTAAGTCCCAAACACTGTACAAGGGCTCCACATCTGGGCTTTTAAGTAACCAGGGAGAAAAAAGTATAAACTTTTATTTCATAATGGTTCCTTTAAGAAAAAAGCAAGTATTAAAGTATGGTACTCCAAAGCCCAGACATAGGGGTTCGGGATCCAGAAGGGCTGCAAGTCCTGCATACGTTTTTTTTTTTTACCCTTCTTTTCCGTCTGCTATCACTAGCTCAGGAAGGCCAAGGATGGCTGAAGCAGGGGACCGTCGCACGGGGTTTAGGGCTTAGGATTTCGGATTTCTATAATTAGATGACCCTTTCAGGCCGAAGCAACTTAACGATGCAAGAAACCCAAATCCCAAACCCTAAACCCAAAACCCTAAAGGCCCTAAACCACAAACCCTAAACTCTAAACCGTGTTGAGGTTGTGTGCAAAGGTGTAGCCAGGCTCGGGATGTTCCGGGTTTCTATATCCCAAACCCCCAGACCATTGGGAGTTTCCGAAAATCGGGGACCCTAATATGGTACCTTTTAAAGGATGCCATAAGGGTTCCTTTAAGGGATCTATAAGGGTTCTAGAAGGGTTTGGGGTTTAAGGGTCCATGTAATATAGTACCCTAAATAGTAGGATCCCGATTATAAGGACCCCACAGTAAGGTACCCCTAATTTCAGAAACGGCCCTATCGTACTTGGAAGGTCGGGGGACTTAGCAAGTAGGGTTATATTCGGGCATATAAATGCCCTAAGTAGGGTTCTCCTAGTTATAACCTTATCATTATTTATAACGCAAACTTACTTTCTAAGGCCTTCAAGTAGGCCTGTGGTCAATCGAAATAATCCCTTCCCCCTAATATTAAAGCCCCCCCTAATATTAAAACTCCCGGCCCCCGGGATTTCGCGGTTTCGGGACCCACATTCAATTTAAAAGGGGCAACATTAGGGGGGGCCTAGACTTGTATGTGTTTTAATAGAGCCAAAGACTACAGCCGTACTAATCAAGCCGAAGAGACCAGGGGTTTAGGGCTTAAGCTTTACGGCTTAAGGCTTTAAGGTTCAAGGTTTAAGGCTTTGGGCTCCAGGGCTTCGGGCTCAAGGTTTGGGGCTCACGGTTTAGGGCTTAGGGTTTGAGGGCTCAAGGCTTAAAAAGGAGAATTACTAGCAGCCTTAGGGTT
>BGNK01002175.1:67109-101371 GCA_003297005.1 Symbiodinium sp. clade A Y106 | reverse complement strand
GTGGTGATTGTGGTGGTGGTGGTGGTGGTGATCGTGGTAGTAGTAGTGGTAGTGGTGGTCGTGGTCGTGGTCGTGGCCGTGGTCGTGGTCGTGGTCGTGGTAGCGGTAGCGGTAGCGGTAGTGGTAGTGGTTGTAGCAGTAGGAGAAGTAGTAGTAGTAGTAGTAGCAGTAGTAGTAGGAGTAGTAGCAGCAGCAGGAGCAGGAGGAGTAGTAGGAGCAGCAGCAGCAGCGGCAGCAGCAGGAGTAGTACCAGTACCACTAGTACAGTAGCAGGAATCCAGGCTGTCGTTTGGCGTAGCGGATATGATGTAGCGCTCCGGCTTTGGGTTTGGATTCTGCACCCTACTCGCCCTTCGCGTTCATCTTGGAAGCCTTGGATGCTTGTGCACGTGCCTCCAAAATCCCAAACCCCTAGACCCTAAAATTTAAACTCATCCGTGATGAACTGCACATCGTGCGTGAGTAAGGTTTGGGGAATCGGATGTAGCATCAAGGGAAAACAAACCTCCTTTGTTGGAAACCACACTCAACACATTCCCGTGTTTGCTGAAATTTTCGAAGGTTTCTACCGCCTCTCCCGGAAACACTTCATAGACCCTGCAGAAAAACCCGCATAGTAGGATCCTTCTTATATGATACAGCACTGACACAAGCCCCATGAACCCCGACCCCCAAGCCTCAGAGCCATAAACCGTGAAGCCCCAAACCCTCAGCCACAGGAATTCCGAGTTTGTTGAGAAACCCTCAAGAATCGCGCCTCCAGGTCAGCCGCCCCGAGGACCGCGACGACCTCTGAGAAGCTTAGGGCATCTTAGGGCCTTTATGGTTTGAGGGCTTTAGGGCTTTAGGCTTTAGGGGTTTACGGTTTAGGTTTAGGGGTTCAGGGTTTAGGGGTTTAGGGTTTGAGGATTTTCACGCATTGAAAACTTTTTGGGTGAAGGGACACACAGGGCTTTGTGACTCTCATTGCTCTATCGGGATTTCTGATCTCAGTCTCAATCAAGTCCGATGCTTCAGGTCAAGGCTTAAGAGGCCCCCTCTGCCTAAAAATCACACACTGGCTCCTAGCCTTGACAGTCTGTTGACCTGGGAGTTTCCGAAAATAGGGGATCCTAATATAGTACCCTAAATAGTAGGATCCCTATTATCAGGACCCCAAAATAAGGTACCCCTAATTTTCGGAAACCCCCTAAACCCTAAACCCTATAGATCCCTTATAGGAACCCTTAAAGGATCCCTTTAAAGGAACCCTAAGGTACCCCCTAATTTTCGGAAACCCCCACCTGATTGAACGCCCTGATGATCCGATCCTCGTCCCCAGAAGGCTGGAACTGCTGCTGTTACCAACACGACGACGACTACCCTGAGATCCCAATACCCCTTAATTAAGGAATATAGCTTAAATCATAATATGAAGCCCTATATAATTTAAGCCATATTCCTTAATTAAGGGGTATTGGGCTCTCTGGGTACTACAACCTAGACCCCAAACCCTAAATCGTAGCCTGTTTAAATGGGTTTAGGGTTTAAAGAACCATGATACAGTATGCAACACGCCTTGTTCCAACATCTTTCAGGCGGCGAACAACGACAAACAACAAGCTTGGGCACAAGCACTTGGAGGCCCAGGGCCGCTTAGTGTTACAATTGGGGTAACTCCATCTAGGGTGACTATAACTCTACTTATAACCTACTTACTAAGTCCCCTGGGCCTATAAGCAAGCTGAAGCCTTAAGCTCATACAGGAATCTAGAACCTACAAGCTGAATCTTAAACTTAAAAAAGTTACATGAACCCTAAACCCTAAACTCCAAACCCTAGGCCCTGAGCCCTAGACCCCAAATCCGAAAACTCTGAACCTCAAGCTCTTCACCCTAAATCCAATAATCTGAACCCTCAACCCCAACACTCCGAAGCTCAAGCGATTCTTGGAGGCGCCTCTGGGAACCAGTTGGACAAGTTTCGGGCATGCTGGCCTCGGCTTCGGAATCTTTCTGGATTCGGGCTGAGTGTTTGGAAGGAACTTTCTGCATTCGGGGGTGGCAAGAGAGTGTGCAACTGTATGAAGTAATATGATGGGTCATAAGATGTATTTTTTTTAAGTGTCGGAGCGGTTGAGGGTTTTGGGCATACGGTTTCAGAGTTCAGCATTTAAGAATTTCATCGTTTGATGTGTAGGCCTCAGGGCAGCTGGAGAAGCAGCAGCAGCAACGACAGCAGCAGCAGCAGTAGTAGCAGTAGCAATAGCAGTAGCTGTGGGAGTAGTAGTAGTAGTCGTCGTAGTAGTAGTAGTAGCAGTAGTGGCAGCAGCAGCAGCAAGAGTAGTAGTAGTAGTAGTAGTAGTAGTAAAAAAGCAGCAGCAGCAGCAGTCGTGGAAACTCCCATCAAAACCATTTTGCAAGCTGCAAATCAGCGCAAAACCCTCCTCACTGCACGAGGCTTGCAACGAGGATTGTCCTGTGGCAGAAACCCTACTTAGTTGCTGAGTTCATAAGCCCCAAAAGGTGTACACTTTTTGTATTAGAGTAGGTAGTATTATCCAAAAAAGCGTAAAGTGTATCCACTCAGCTACTAAGCCTAAACCCTGAACCAGTGGTTTACAAAACCTCGGGCGTCGGCGAAGCGATGGCGGGATGCCAGAGAAGTCGGGCCTCGGAATTGGAGGCGGTGGTTTGAGTCTAGGGTTTAGGGGGGCCAGATTCGGAGTATGTTTGAGGGTTGAGCTTGAGTTCTGTTCAGGACATCGGGTTAAGAGTGGGGTAATGTAGGGGGCTTAATAATTAGAATAGGGTTTTGGGGCCCACCAAGCTATATACTATTATTATAATCAGGAACCCCAAAATAGTATAGGTAATTATTAAGGCCCCTATATTAGGCTATGTACATCAAGATTGAAGGCACGGAATACAGGAGGGGGCTGCAGGTTTACGGTTTGCGGATTCGAACTTCGAGACCGTGAGTTCGCAAGTTAAGGTGTGGAGGTTGTGGGATTCTGTTAGGTATGTGGGAGTTTCCGAAAATAGGGGACCCAAATATAATGCCCTAAATAGTAGGATCCTTCTTATAAGGACCCCAAAATAAGGCACCCCTAATTTTCGGAAACTCCCATGTAAGGTTTAGGGCAAAGTTTAGGGTTTAGGGCAGGGTTTCAGGTCCGAAGTGTCTCGAAGAGGTCTGGCGGCTTATGCGCCTCTACTGAAATGGGTGCTCTAAAAACTAGGTTCCTGAGCAGCCCCTTTATAATATGGGTACCCTTTTTCCTACTATTGGGTTTTAGTAAGGGGACCTTAAACCAAAAATGGCAAAAGGGTACTACTCAGGAACCTAGAAAAACAGATATGCACAATGATTGTGCTCACGAAGGTTCTGCTCTTGATTGAGGCTGGGCATTGATGAACTCTTCACTCACGAAGCTGTTGACTTGGGCGTTCCGAACAAGACCAAGTTCGTTGAGAGCACCGACCTCTTGTGTCCACTTGCTCTCTTCGCCCTTCTCTACTGCAGAAGCAAATCCAGAATGAACCTCTGAAACCCCCAAACCGAGAACTGGAACGACAAACCCTAAACCCTAAACCCTAAACCCTCAACCCTAAACCCTAAACCCTACAATGCCCCGAAGACCTTGAAAGCCGCCCCCCCGAAACTGGGTTCAGGGCTTTGAAATTGAGGGTTCAGGGGCATGAGGTTTTAGGTTTTAGGGTTTAGGGTTTAGGGTTTAGGGTTCAGGGTTTAGGGTTTAGAGTTGGGGCTTGAAGATTTACGGTTTCAAATTTTGCGGACGCACGATAGGAAAAAGGAGCTCACAAGCCAGGGTGTAAGGTCCAATTTGTGGGATTGGACAAAACAAGACCGGTAAAACCCAGGAAGGTTTCGGGTGAGTTTTAGGGTTTAGGGTTTGGGTTTTTTTTTTAAGTGCAGTGGGTTTGGGGTTTAGGGTTTAGGGTTTAGAGTTCAGGGTTTGGAGTTTGTACTGTGGTCCGGGCGTGGATTTCGCGCTACGCATTCCCCCTGCCGTGCAGCAGACGTGGTTAGCTGTCTAACATCCATGGTCAGCACCTGAGCCCCAATTCCCAACATAGGAACCCTAAACCCTAACCTTAAAAGTCAGATCAAGGTATCGGTGGCTTCTGTTCTGTCTTTGTGTTCTCAGGGCGTCCATTACAATTACGCAGGGCCGACAGAGCAAACCCCACACCACCCAAACCCCCGAACGTCCCAGCCCTAACCACATAGAGTCCAAACAAGTACCCATGCCAATCAGTTGATATAGGAGCCCGAACAACTGGAATAGGATTTGGCGGGGTATAATATGCAATCACAACTTATTTTGGGAGAGCTTACCAATTATTCCGACTCCCATACTGGGATATTAAGCTCAGTGCCAGCAGGGTCTTGAGTATCGGAGGTGTGGTGCGAATCGAAGGGCTGGAAGGGTTTGGAGCGGTTCGCACGCTCACAAGAAAAGCCCAAGACGCAATCCTGCCCCAACCTCCTCACCCTTGCATGACCGACTTGCACCAACGATCTAATTTGTCAGCAGTCCCTGTTTATGAACAAGACTTTTGGCAACAAAAAACACATGTTCCCAAGCAGCCTGATGGCCAACGTCTATGAGCAATCCTCTGTTTATCAAAACCGCGGTTCACATAACAACACAAAATAACTACATTATGTTTATCCCCTGTTCTACAAGATGTTGATATGAGTCGAACGATCCTTTACGTGAGCCACATCTGCATGCATGCCCTTCACAACTTGCAGACATCATGAGAAACTCCAAACCCTAGGCCCTAAACCCTGAACCTCTGTCGAACCATCGAAGGACCTCGCCTGGAAAACTCCCAAGCCCAAAATCCCTTAACCTCCCCGGAGACTGGGCCCCTCAGCTCTCCACCAACCCTAAAACCCCTGAAAGCCACCCTAAACCCTAAACCCTAAACCCTAGAGCCCCTGAAAGCCCGGAAAAACATGACATTCTCTGCCAGACGAAGCCTCGCTCGTCACCGATGCCGCGAAGAGGGGTTTAGGGTTTAGGGTTTAGGGGCTTGGTTGAGAAAGTCAGGGTTTGAAACGGTTTAGGGCTCGGGGTTTAGGGGTTCTGGTGATCTTCTCAGCTTTGCTTTGTTTGCTCTAGCATTGCCCAAGTTTCGGCACTGCGTACAAGGTTAAGTAAACCACCTGAATTTGGAAACCCTTCAGCTTTGGCTTAGTTTATGTAAACCCTAGACTCTCATTCGACAAGGATCTTATGAGACCCATTGACTTGACCCGGTGTAAGCCCTGAACCCTAAAGCCCCAAAGCACATGTAAAACCGATATACTCTTGAAGAACCACATTGCTTATTCAGCAGGCTCTTGTAGAAAAATCTAAACCCTAAACCCTTGTTCTGCTAGAGCGGCATGGGTACTAACAAGCTGCCAGAGTTTCTAGGTCCTACATAGAGCCGAGGCTCTGAAGTAGTATGGCTAAACCGTTTAGGGTTTAGGGTTTAGGCTAAACCTTCAGTACTGAGACAACACTGGCGTGTTTGACAAGATGTGGGCAAGCTTCGGTGTTTGCTGAATCCTGATCTCCTGAAGCCAAAGCACTCCCCGGTTCGCGCTCTCCAGGACCTTGCAACTAACAACGTCACATGAGCCTATTCTCTCCGTCCATAGAAGCCCTTACAGGTGGGTAGTTCTTCTTCCATAGTACTCCCATAAGACCCCCTTTACCTGAAAGGAGTGGTATGGGAGGCTTAATGGAAACTACCGTTTCCCACCTAATAACTACCCACCTGTAAATGGCTTAGAGTCCAGTCCCGATAAACCCTAAACCCTAAATCTGTGACAATGCGACAAGAGAAGCCCTGGGACCCAAAGAACCTTGAAGCAAATACCATCCCCTGAACTGGCATGGAACCCCAAATCAGCCTCCCTTTCAACAGACATAACAGACCATGGTTCAGGGTTGAGGGTGTAGGGTGTAGCGGTTAGGGTTTTTTAAAGCTGATTGCACTCCCTTGAGGCTTAGGGCTTAGGGTTTAGGGGCAAGCTCTGTCAACCCTGAACCAGACCAACTCTATGCCAGGCCAGTTCTTGACAATCTGTTCTTGATTTTTTTCATCTGGAAGTGTAGGTCCAAGCGACCTAAAGTTCTGGCTTAGAGGTCGGGGCTCAGGGCTTGGGCCTTGAGCTTTCTTGGTTGAGGCTTCAGGCGTTAGCTTTTCTTGTGGGCTAAAAACTCAAGGCTGAGTGCTGAGGGTTTGGGAGGGTTTTAGGGTTTAGGCGCTAGGGTTTTAGGAGTTTCGGGTTTAGGCTTTAGGCTTTTAGGGTTTAGGGTTTAGGGTCGAGGGTTGAGGGCTTGGGGTGCGAGGCGTGGTTTGGGGATCATCGAGAGGTCCGCGCACTGAACATTCGGCACTGCAGACCTTCTCAGCTAGTGGCAGACTCTTCCCAGCTGCAGACATCAGGGTCCAAATCGCGGCACATAAATCGAAACACTATAATTAGACCTTAGACTAGCAAGTACCTACAACTTACAACCCCAAACCCCTAAAACCCTAAGCCTCTAAACCCCAAAACATGAAGCCCTAAACCCCTAAACTCCTAAACCCCTAAACCCATGAAGCCCTAAACCCCTAAACCCATGGAGCCCTAAACCCCCAAACAATCCTAAACCTAAACCCCTAAACTCCTAAACCCCCAAACCCTTTATCCCCTAAACCCCTAAACCCCTAAACCCTAAACCCTAAACTCCTAAACCCTAAACCCGTAAACCCCGAACCCGCCAGCTCCATGATCCCTGATCCCCGAACCCCAGGATCCCGATGTGGGAGTTTCCGAGACTTAGGGGTACCTTTCAAGGGATACCAGAAGGCTACCTTAAAGGGGTCCTGTAAGGGATCTATAGCGGTTTAGAGTTTCCCAAAATTAGGGGTACCTGATTTTGGGGTCCTTATGACAAGGATCCTACTATTTAGGGTACTATATTAGGGTCCCCTATTCTCGGAAACTCCCATGTGCTCACCGGCAACAGCTTGCGCGAAAGCAGTCGCGATCTGCGTCAACTTCGTCGCTGCAGAGAGGCGGCGGCCCCCATGCCACCCAGCGGAGCGCAGAGCCCTCCATCCCCTAGTGATGTTCCAGTACCTTCAACTACCAAAACCTACTTTTTTGAAGGTCCTTGTTCTGAACCCTAATATGGATCATGGAATTGATAGGGACCCTACAAAAAAGTAGGTTTCGGTAGGTTGAAGTAGGGTTGTAATGTGTTTGAGTTTCTGGGTTTGGGGGGACAGGATGTTTCTACTTCGCGTTCTTGGTTTTGGGTTTTGGAGTTTTAATTAAGCTGTTCCTGGACCCTGAAAACCCCGCAGTCTTAAGGACTCATGTAAGGAAATCATAGTATGGAACCCTAAACAGGTAGGTAGGTTATTGAGGTTAAGGCAGGGTCTGTGGTCATGGCTTCGTGGCTTTCGCCTCAGGGGCGCGCTCTGCAGGGTGATCTGGGAGTCGTGCGGAAAAGCGTCTGCTTGTGATTTAGTAACTCACGTCGGAGTTTCACACGTGAAGGAACCCTGGCATATATCCCCCCTAGACCGAAAACCCTAAACCCTAAACAGAACGGACCCTGGCATAGAAACCCTGAGTGGGATCCCTAATCGTGGGAAGCTCCTGTTGGGGCCTGGCTTTGCCAAGGGCCGATTTCGTCCGTCACACATGTCCTGCAACAGACAATCTTAAAGGCTTAGGATTTAGGGTTTTAGGCTTTGGGGTGTAGGGGTTTAGGGGTTTATTGTAACTCTTAATTACCTGACTGACCCGGGGGTTTAATCGAACCTCGTTGGGTTTGACGCAGTGCTATAGGGCTACGTGGTTTTTGCGAAGGGCTCCAAGGACAAAGTGTCTGATCCTTTTGCAGGCCCGCAAGCCTCTAAACCAAACGAAAGGGCCTGGAACGCATAGTGGCTCAACCAAAAGCCTCCAAAACCCGCCGAAAGAAACTGCAAACGCACAGAGGCCCTTCTTGGTGCGACAAACGGTAACCCTAAACCCTAAACGCTAAGGTCGAGCAGTCGGACCCAGCCCAAAGTCCCGAAACTCTGAATCCAAGCGGTTACCTATGAAGCCGTGCATTTTCGCAGTAGGCTATAAAGCTCGCGAAAATCGCAGACCCAGAACCCGACAATCCCAAAACCCCACTGCCCAAACCCAGCCCCTAGACCCTAAACCCTAAACTGCCCTACACCCCACTCCCTAAACCCAGCCTCTAATCTAAACCCTAAATCCAGAAACCCCACTCCCTAAACCCAGCCCCCAGACCCTAAACCCTAAACTACCCAGCCTCTAATCTAAACCCTAAATCCAAAAACCCCACTCCCTAAACCCAGCCTCTAATCTAAACCCTAAATCCAAAAACCCCACTCCCTAAACCCAGCCCCTAGACCCTAAACCCTAAACCCTCATAGTTCCCGCAGCCCAAGTCTGAACCCGGTAGCTTCCCAGAGACTCCAATATCCCTTAACTAAGGAGGGTTCCTTTAAGGGATCAAAAAGGGATCTAGGTTTAGGGGACTCCTGTATCCCTTAACTAAGGAACTTGCCTTAAATCATATTAGGGATCCTACTAGAACCTAAGGTATATTCCCTGATTAAGGGATATTGGAGTCTCTGGGCTACCTACGAACTCGAAAACAACCTCAAATAGCAAAGTTGAGGGTTTATACGGGTTCCTACACTCAAAAACAAGACCCTACCTAAAGTTAAGAGATTGGGTTTCCTAAACTAGAGATTTAGGGTTTCCTGAACTCGACCCCAACACCCTAAGCCGTCAATCCTAAGTCCAAACCCCTGCACAGCCTTCGAGCGCCATGGACTCATGCCTGGCCGCTTCCCCTCACCTCTCCCATACTAACCCAAAACCCAAAACCCTGAACCAAACCCCTAAACCGAAGTCTCAGGTGGCAAGGTTTAGCGTGCAAAAGTTCCCGAAAGGGCTCCTTAGAGTGTTCCTTAAAGGGTTGCTAAAAGAGCTCCATAAGGCTGCAAGGTAAAGGAGATGACATTTAGGGTTCAGGAGCTTGTACAGGGTTTGCATGGCTGTGGTTTTAGGGTTGAGGGTTTAAGGTGTAGGGATTTAGGGTTAAGGGTTTAGGGCTTAGGGTTTGCGGTTTTAGGATTGAGGGATAACTGCAGCCCAAAACAGACTCCTGCCCTTTCAGTAGGGGCTGGTAGGGTAGGGAGTGTCAAGGCCCAAAACCCCATATCCTCAATCCGAAACCCCTACCTTTGGTTAGTAGGGAATGGAAGTATGGTCGTAATAGTAGCTACAATTGTACCCCATTCCTCCATTCCCTACTAACCAAAGGTAAGCAATCCGAAACCCTGAACCCCCAGCTCCGGCTTCATCCTAAACCCTAAACCCTAAACCCCTTCAAAACCGCTTGGGGATTAAGAATGGGCGCGAAGGGCTCCATCATGAAACTGTTTTTAGGGTTTAGGGTTTAGGGTTTAGGGTCAGAAGCCACAAAGTTGGAACATTAGGAGGATTAGTGCTAGGATCCCCTATACCTTACCTTAGGGGCATGAGGATAATGATGTTCTAACTTTCTGGCTTTGACTATAGGGTTGGAAGGATACTCCGACACCAGTTTCAGAGCAATCCATTAAGCGAGGGGTGTTACAAACTCCACCGTCCATCACGGATTTAACGAGTGACTCTCAACTACTATAGGAGGCTTAACACCTAGAAGAATGTGCTTCGGAGGCATCTTACAGTAAAGTTATGTACAGTTTTGACCAGGAACCCTACCGAATGATCTTGGAAATGTAGGCTTCCATACTGAAAGCGGAAGTGCTTCAAAAAGGCCTGGCCTTCACACGACGACCCTGGGGATACCTGTTGAGGGTAGGCCTCCCGTGATTCGTGTTTCGAAACCCCCAAGGTCAACAAAAGCACCGAAGCCTCAATAGCAAAGCAAAAACGGTGCAGGGCTTTCGGATTCCACTGATTTCCAGGGTCACGGCTTTCGGTTACACCTGAATTGGGCTCCAGATTCAGATCATGCATTTTGGGACCATTTGGGATCTTAGGTCAGAGGTCCTGAACTGAACCCGACACCCGCACCTCTCGCGAGGTGTCAAATGGCGCGAACTTGCTCGCTTGAGTTGCTGCCCCTCCTGGCAGTACTTGGGTGCTCCTTTACGATTGAAGTACTACAAGCCACCCTAAACCCTAAACCGCCGAATGCTCCCTATGCTACCATATGAGCCTCATCAAGCTTCAAAGGGCCTTACTGCCTGTCGCCAGAAATGTCGCTTCATGTGTGGAGACATGAGCATCGAGCATTCAGATCTATTTAGGGCTTAGGATTCAGGGTCTAGGGTTTAGGGTTTAGGGGTTGCTTACTTTGGCTTCATCATTTAAGATCTAGAAGGGCCCTTTCTAGGGCTTGATACCACAGGGGCGTCGAGGGTCATGACAACATCGCAGGGCTGCAAACTAAAGCAAACCCGAGGACCTTTCCATGGCGCGGAATCCCAAGCTGGACCCATAACCAAACACCCTCATGAACCCTTGACCCTAAACCCTCAAACCTCAACCTTAAACCTTAAACCCTAAATCGACGTATAGTGAACCCTTGACCCTCGACCCTCGACCCTAAACCCTGAACAAAAGGATAAAACGAAAGCCTAACCCAAAGCCGCAAAGTCGAGCACCTGAACTCAAGCCTGGGCCATGTAAAGGCTGACTCAAGTTATTTGACTGTCAAAATCACGATTTAAAGGATTTCGGATGCTGGAGCTGCTGGGGTTAGCGTCAAGGGTTCAGGGCTGTTGTACTCCTGAGGTGTAGCTTTGATATAGAGACACCTGTCCTAGTAGGCGTGGTGCTCGTTCGGGGCGGCGTGGTCGAGCGCAACCGTGGGGGCGTCAACGCCTCGAAGACCAAAGACTCCAATATCCATTAATTGGGGAACATGCCTTAAATCATATTAGAGATCCTACTATAATTTATTGCAAGTTAAGGTATATTAAGGGATATTAGAGATCCTACTATAATTTATTGCAAGTTAAGGTATATTAAGGGATATTGGAGTCTCTGGGAGCAAGACCACTTCCGCGCGGGCATGAGATCTTTACAGGAGCCTTAACTTGCACAGTAGGAAGCTACCCGAAACCAAGGGAGCCGCAAGTTTCAAGCTTCGTCGTTGCATTCAGACCTTTCGGTTTAACATGTGCAGCTTGAGAAGGGATCGCTGATACATAGACATCTTTAGCCGGCAGGCCCTTCGTCAATACATCCTCGCAGTGATCTTTCTGGGCCCGTGGCACGGGCGAGGTTCCGTACCTTGGATCTTTGGGAGCTTTTGTGGGGCATTGGGGCTTTGTCATGCGATTGAATGAACCACACCCTTCACCCCTATGCCGCAACCCTAAACTCTAAACCCTGAACCGCTGCTCAAGCCCGGACTACAACCCTGAACCGACAAATTTCAGGGTTTTGGGACACTGAATAGCGTGAAAGCTCTAGCAGCACCCGTATAAACACTCAAAGGCTCTGTAAACCCCCACATATGAGCCATAGAGCCCTTTTATAACCGTATTGAACCACTTATGGAAAACTCTGCAAAAAAGCTTAAAGGCAACACCACTTCAAACCCCATAGAAAGAAGGATGTAAAAAACCCTTGTTTTTAGCAGAAAAGCTTAAGGTTTAGGGCTTCGGGTCTAAAGCCGTATAGGACCGACATACAAACCCTAGACCCAGCGACCTCAGTATCCCTTACGTACGTAATATACCTTAAATCCTATGAGGGATCCTACTATAGTTTAAGGTATATTCCTGGATTAAGGGATAGTGGAGTCTCTGGAAGGACACGCCCCAAACTTGATATAAACCATTGAATAGGTAGGTTGTTTAAGGTCCATGTAAGCCCGCAAAACCTACACCCTAAAACCCTTAACCCTAAAATCAACGAAGCCCTAAGCCCTAAAACCCAAAACCCCGGAGAGCTTCAGAAAAAAACCCTAAAACCAACCTAAAACAAACCATAAAACCTCCTAAACCTTGCAGTAGAGGCCCAAAAGTTGGAAACCCAATAGCCTCAATCCTTAAGAGTAATGTATAGGGAATCCCAGCACTATTTGGCCTTCATCCGGTTTCCAACTTTATGGGGTTTACTGTAAACCCTAATGTAGGAACCTGATTAAGAAACCTTGGGCCTTTATTAGGGTTCCTTAGATGAATCCTATAACTTTGGGGTTATAGGCCCAGGGTTTCTTAATCAGGTTCCTACATTATATACCCCTTATAGAGCCCTTTAAAGGAACCTTTATAGTACCCTTATAGTAACCCTTTAAAGGAACCCTAAGGTNGCCCAGGGTTTCTTAATCAGGTTCCTACATTATATACCCCTTATAGAGCCCTTTAAAGGAACCTTTATAGTACCCTTATAGTAACCCTTTAAAGGAACCCTAAGGTACCCCCTAGTTCCTACATTAAACCAAAGCTCTGGATCTCAGGCCCCTGGCCGGGGTGATGGACCGCATCAGGCCGCGGCTGGAGGTCTCGGACAAAGCAAAGAAAGCCGAGAGCTCTATATCCTTTAGGCTTTAGGGTTTAAGATTTTGGTCTTTTGCGCCTAAGTTTGAAGATTTGGGCTTTGGGCTTAGGTTATCGGGTTTGGGGTTGAAGATTTGAGTTCTGGGCTTAAGTTATGGGGTTTAGGGTGTGAGTTTAAGGGTTTGGGTTTCAGGGTACGGGGGTCTTTGGGCTGTGGTTTTGGAGTTTGGGGGCATGGGTCTATGGCATTGGCATGGAAACCGACCTAAAGCAGCACCGAAATCCGAGTCACCCCAACCTTACCTTTCGTTAACTTCCAGCGTCCACCTGCCCACACGTGCAGTGTTGGGAATGGGCGCACGAATCGTCCTATTCCGACTTTTCCAACTCTACGGGATTAAGTATAAAGCTTTGTTTAGTGCTGTGCCAAAAAAGCGTAAGCGGCTCAGCGCCCATTTCGACCAAAGGCTGCACGTTGCAAGCTGAATGCTGGGCACGCTGAACTCTATAAGGCCTACATAGCTCTAGACCCTGTAGCCCTTTCAGGTCGCGGTGAAAGGGGTCACATCCACGCCTCCCGTCAGTTCGGCGACGTCGGATTCGTGGAGTCGGGCGATCCTGTTTACCAGGTGCCACACGTTCTCCACGGTAGAAAAGTTGCCACTCCGTGGATTGGGTGGGCACGGCTGCGAGGCGAGACTTATCACCTCTTGGTTCCGCCAATCTTCGTAGCTCTCCGCGTGAGGCGGCTCCACTGCGCCCTGCACGTTCACAGTGACGGGCCTGGCGCCTGTGGCGCAGGCGTCGTTGGCATCGGCTGGACCTGTGTCGGCGGGTCGATGGTCTGCGGTGCGTCCTATGTAGGGCTTTGTTTTAAATGCCCCTTTTTCATCCAGCAGGTGCCTATTTAGGGTTTAGGGTTTGGGGTTTAGGGATAAAGGATTCAATTGAGCCCCCAACTTATAAGATCAGACAAGCTCTCTGACCGGTCCGAGTCGGGAAGACCGAGTGCTTGTGACCTATACCCCCTTAGAACCATAATAAGAATAATATGTTTTATACTCTCTTGGGTTTTAAAAGAACTGAAATATAATCATGCCGAATAAGGAGACTATAGTGACAACCGTCCTCCGGTCCAGTTCTCGCATGACCAGGCTCACTGCAAGTCCGGAAAGTAGGTACCCTAAACCCTGGACCCTAAACCCTAGGAATGATCAGCGTGCCATCTAAAATGCATGGAGATAGTTCTCTAAATTAGGGTCCCTTTTTAATGATCCCAACAATCGTACGGCACGCTTCTAAAAAGGACCCTAAACGCGACCCTAAATCAGGCAACTACCAATGTAGTGCCGAGCATAGTGGTTGTTGAGCCTGCGGTCTACCCGCATGATGTCGAAGTGTGATTTTGCAACAAGCGGTCTAGAGTTTGGGGTTTAGGGGTTTAGGGTTTAGGGTTTAGAGGTTTAGGGGTTTAGGGTTTAGGGTTTAGGGGTTAGGGTTTAGGGTTTAGAGGTTTAGGGGTTCGGGGTTTCGGGTTTAGGGAACATGGACATACTTGCAATGCCGAGAACGTGCAAATTAGCTTATGTTAGAGATGAAATCGATGCGACTTCGGGTATTCACTTATAATGGACCTCCTTGTCTAAGTCTACTCTGAGCAGCAACTATAGCAACAACAACAACAACGACAACGAACCCTGAGGCCAGCACCCCATTCTGGGCCTGCCTGCGAGTTCAGTGCATCAAGGCTTAGTAGCTGAGTGGATACACTTTACACATTTGGGGGATAATAATTACCCACGATAAAACGGAAAGTCTACACTTTTTGGTTGGGGCCTTCTGAACTCAGAAACTAAGAAGGACATCGGGTCTGCGAGCGGAGTTTGGGGTTCGCTGTTTCGGAGATCCGGGTAGTTTCTGGCTTTGGGGAAAACAGCAGCCGAGGGGTTTGAGCGCCTGACCGAGTAACCAGGTACTGACGGGGAATAACTGAAACTCTGCATTGCCGACAGCTGTGTTCTGTTCAATGCTGTTGGCCTACCTAGACTTTGTGACACCCATGCTGTAGCACATCAACTACCACTACAGCGGCAGTGCCGCTGAAAGAGTGAGTAGGTTCGGAGAGGTTCAGGAACCCTAAACCCTACACAGCCTAAACAGTCCTAACCCAAAATATTATCCCTGAACCCGTGGTTTAGATCCTAAAACCTTAAAGCTGTGTTTCGGATACTGAAGTTCAGGGTCTCACAACGCTAACGGGGCATTCAGGGAATACTTTCGGGGCCTTAACAGTCAGAACAGGGTTTGAGTCTCCTTTATAGTAGAAATAAAATTAGGATCTAAAACAATAACCTTTATAGTATAAATAAGACCTCGGGAACTTTAAAGCAATGGTGATTTATGCAAGCGTCTATATGGGTGGTTGTCAAAATTATGGTCCCTTTTTGGGTCCCTATTATCATACGGCACCTATTATTTAGGGTACCAAAAATGGGACTTTAGTCTTGACAACTACCCATATTGCAATTGACACTTCTGCCAAGTGCAGTCACGAAGAAGTCCCGACTTCACCGGCAACAAACCAATGTGTCAGCACCGGGGGATTTGAGGCGCTCCCGCAAGTCATGGATTCAAACGGCATAGTACACTTAACTCCAGCTGTAAATGTAGAACTAACAGGTCATGTGAAAGGAATCTAAAATCGCAGGGAACGAGATTCCCCTTCCCCATCGTTTCAAACCCCACGCTACTTGGGCACAGCCTTCTGTCCAAGCTGCATGGGGGCTGTCCAGAGCTCCACCACCCGGTTTAGGGTTCAGGGTTTAGGGTTTAGGGTTGTTTGCGACTCAGGAACCTCGTACCCCTGAAACCCTGAATCAGAAAAGCCACAAAAGCCCCAACATCCCTAAAGATCGAAAAATCAAAAACCCTTACCACAAACCCTGAACACCCCAAGCCTTAAAACGCCGACACCTATAAACCATCAACCCCCTAAACATTAAACCTAAACACTCTAAACCCTAAAACGCCAAATCAATAACACCTATAAACCTTAAAGCCCGCGTAAACCCTAAACCCTAAAGCCTAAACCCTAAACCCAGCTCTCTGCCACCCTTGCCGCACCTCGGCGATCGGTCAGACCCCTTGGCCTGGCTGCAGAAATTACGAGGATCGTGGCGACTGGAGTTTAGGGTTTAATATTTGGGGTTTAGGGCTGGGGATTTAGCATTTAGTGGTTCAGGGTTTAGGGTTTAGGGAGCGTTTGGGCTTTATAGAATGCGGGGTGCAGGGGCAGTTCCTTTTTATACTTGATAATAAGAAGCGTTGTCAATTGCCGTGACTCTCGACAGAGGCTACTCGAATTATCTTGGCGTGATGATGGTTCTGGTGATAAAGGCATTGAGGACGTGAGGATGCTTAATGTGCGTTAAAGGCTGTCAAGACGGATTGAGGGATTGATTCGGCTTTCTAGTACTAGGGCTTTCAAGAGTGTCACGGCCTGGGGCATTGGGGCAGAGGTCTTCGGACGTGTCGAAAGGATGCGGGATTCAGGGTTTTTTCTAAGTTGAACTGCACTCCCTTTCCGACGATCCGAAGCGCTGGCATTATGCCCTCAACTTGAGGGTTCAGGGTTTAGGCTTCCAGGTTTTGTTCATGCTGAGGTGCGCTCATGTTCTAGTCGTCAGTTCTGTATGACGGAACATGCGCACTAGATTTTGCTGAGATGCTAACATGCAGAGGCTGTTGCTTCAGCTGACATGAATTTCCTAAAACCAACCCACAAATACCGAAACCGGAAATCTTGAGCCCCACATTACTGAAGGTCTGCGGTTCAAGGTTTCGGGTTCAGGATTTAAGATTCATCAAGGTTACCTGGTTACTTTACATACACACACAAGGCGAACCAAAAAAAACATAAACCTTAAACCTAAAACCTTAAAGCCTAAACCCCTAAACCCTAAAGCTAAATTCCGAAAACTAAACCCCAAAATCTTCAACCCTACACCCCAGCTTGACAGGTTCGAACCTCCGCAGAAGCGGGCTTTGCAGAGGGATAACCTTGACTGACGGGCTGAGGGCTTGGCCTGAACTCGTGGTTTAGGGCTTAGGATCTGGGGTTTAGGGTTTAGGGTTTCTGGTTCTTGAAAGCCAATAAAATAGGGGCCTTGGGAATTAGAATAGGCTTCCTTTGGGGTTCCTGTGGGAGATGTAAAAGGGTGTCTTAGAAAGATTAGGGTTTATGGTCTACTATAGGGGCCTTAAAAATTGGAATAGAGTTTTGGGGTATACCATACTTTCCTGATATAGGTTACAAGGCTTAGGGTTTAGGGTCTACTGCAGGGGCCTTAATAACTGGAAAAGGGTTTTGGGGTATATCACGCTATACTGACAATAAGGAACCCCAAAAGGGTTATCCCGCGATCTCTGCAGTTTTTGGGGCCCAGGCCAAGGATGAAGGCTGCCGGTTGAAGGCTGGGTCGATTAAAGTAGACCTCAACCCCAAGTAACCAACCATTTTATGGCTCCTTGTTAAGATTTCCTTACAAAAGAGCCAGGGCCGGAATGTGGCAAATAAACCCGGGCTTGATGCCTTGAGCTTTAGGGCTTGAAGTCTTTAACGGTTTGGGTTTAGGGATTTAGGGTTTAGGGTTTAGGGTTGTGTTCTTGTTGCCCACCGCCGTTCTTGTAGCCTCCCGCGGCCAGCAGTTCCACCCGCTCGGCGATGCCTTCCGTCGCATCGTCCGTGCGCTTGTAGCGGCCGTTGCCAGCAGCTAAGTGACCGCGCAGGTTCGAGAGAGCCACCCGCAGCTTCTCGGATTCCTCCTTCAGAGTCGCCAAGGCCTCGGCCGCCTGCTCGTGCTTGGACTTGCCGAGCAGTAGCTCTGCTGCTGCTTGCTTGTCTACGGACTTCTGTCTATCCGCAACAGGTCTCTCCACGGCCCGTGGGGCAGGCAGGCTACTGGACTCCTAGACAACCTCCGAGAAACACTGGCACGTTTAAACCACTCCGTCATCCAGGTCCGAACTAACATGACGATCGGATACCCTAAACCCTAAACCTTAAACCCTAAAACCCCTCGTGCCATCCTTCTTCGAATCCGGTTTGCGAGATCTCCCCAGGCTATATAGGCGGCCCTAACCCTAAACCCTCCGAAAAAGAAAACAAATCCTTCCTCCAAGCCCTGAACCCTATGAGCCCTATAATTACTATGAACCCTAATCAGCCCTTAAACCCTATACCCGTAACCCAAAACTTCAAACCCGAATCCCCATACCCAAGCCGTAAAACCGTAGACCCGACACCCAACACCCTGTTCTTTAAACTGAACCAGACCCCTGTGCTCCCCCGCCGGATTTCGCAGCGCGCACGCCATCTCGCTCCAGAATTTCGGGATGGAAACGCGAGCACCTGAGGGCTTAGGGGTGTAGGTTAAAGTTTTGAGGTTGTTGTTTTTCTTGAGCGCCTTGTTCCGTCTTGCGAGAATCCGGAACATCTGTTTCAGATGAGACGACCTACAGCTTTTTCCTGCATTCATGTAGTTACGGCTTAGGGCTTTGGGTTTAGGGTTCGGGAGTTTAGATTTTTTTTTGCGGGCTCTTTTCCGTCTGCTTGCATGTCTGGAACCCCAAGCCTGAGGGAGCCTGTTGGCCCGAGCTTTGTCAACCGTCAAAGAACCCCACTGATCCGCTGACATCACTAACACAACCTCAAAGCTCAAGCACTGGGTTAGTCCTGGATGCAGACTCAACCGGGACCAGTGCACTTTATCAGTAGTAAACCACAACAGGCAAAACACCATGAGTCAAGGCATTCCTGGCTTTCCGACCAAAGCGACGGTATTCAACCCTTCTCCCGTAATTGGATTCCACTGCACCTACGGATGTTACAGTGGGCTGTGCATCCGCCAGGCTACAGGAAGGTCTGTGCAGACTGACAGCCATCTTCTTGCCCTTTCGACGACTGCATGCAAAGCTTCACTAAAACAGGGGTCAGCAGTGGTTGGCAGTCATGGTTGAATCAGTTCGAGTATTCAATGACCTCCAGAGCCAGCTTTCCGGGAAACTGAAGCCAACACCGCACTGTCACAACGGTGCATGCCGTCACTGCAGACACCTGGCTCTAGTCCTTGGAAACTTGCTACTAAGCATCTCGATCCACCACTGCTTTTTGGTCTCCCGACAGAAACTCAAAACGGATAAACAAGTAGGAGCTACTCCGATCAGTGGCAACGGTGGTCATACTGTGCGATTACGTAAGTGAGTAATCAACACACGCACACCCGCAGGCAACACTCACGAATGAACTACTATCTGCCTGCAGCTCGCGTTGTCTTACTCAATCATCGTTATCGCTTGACAGGACTGTTCCTCTCCATTGCTGTGTGCCCTGTTCTCGCCAAGGTACCGTAGGCGGCAGGTCCTCAGGCTCACTAGCTGTTGTCTGTGGCGGTGAGTGCGGAACCCTTTCTTCAGGTGGTACCAGGTCATGTAGTCCGGCTCCACGGTGTCCATATAGTGCTCATTCATGGTGCGTCGGCCGAGGAGCCTGACGATGTCCTTATCCGTGAGATGACCTTTCCTCCACTGCCGGTAGGCAACGATCTTGGTCGGCTCGTGGTCGGGGATATAACTGGCTCCCCACCCTTCACCTTTGCGTGCTTCATGTAGGAGGGCATCTCGATCTTGTGGTTCGTCATTAGCCCGGGCGAACAAAGTAGCCATCGCCAGCCCTCCTTCCCGGTAAAGCCCAGCGACATCAATTCGGCCCTGATTCCATTCTTGGAAGAGCTGCCGGATTCTGGTCTGGCCAACATTTGTCACCACTGCTGGTATTCCGTCAGGTTCTTCAGGGTTGAAACCACGTCTGATGGCCATGGAGCCTGTCTTGCAATCTGGTCGTTGACCTGTTTTCCTGCATGGAAGTACTGGGGAGGACTCCGCCCTTCTTCAGCCTTCATCGTAATAAGGGCGATGTTTTCGTCAGGTCTGAGGTTGTACATGTGGTGCTTTGTCCCGGCCCAGGTAGTCTCCTGGACATGAGTGCATTTTCCTCAGTCTCTTCCGAACCACCTGGTTCTCGATGGCATGGCCCTTTCCTTGGGGCGGCGTGGGAGGGGGCACAGTTCCGAGTTTGCATCAGCCACTGAATCCATTGTTCCTGTGCCGCGCCAAGGCATGGTGCACGCCTCCCAGACGGCAAGCTCCTCCAGGAGGTGCTCCGTCTGTATGCCAACTTCCTCAAGGAGGAGCTGCGTCTGCACACCGACTTCCTCAACACCAGCACCGGCGCCGGCACTGGCACCACCAGAGGCGTCCTGGAAGTCGTCCGGCAAATCGTCCATCCTGCCGATTTGCCCCCTGGAAGACCCGGCGCTCTTGAGCCAAAATGGCATAGGGCTTACTTTAAGGCTTAGGGTTTGGGGGTTTAGTCTTTGGTTTATTTAAGGTTCAGAGTTTAAGGGGCGGGTCGAGGCTGAGTGTCCCAAGCTCAGAACAACATCAAACATTGACCGATGTTACTGGGTTTTGTGTTGCGAGCGAATGGAACGAAGTACCGCAAACACTCTCAGCTGCATGGTCTGCTCCCACTAGGTTGCTGAGGCCAGCACTCGTGGTACAAGCGCTCCTGGAGAAGGGTGATTTTGAGCATAAGGGATTGCGGCATGAAGTATCCGAATCAGGGACATAACACTCCACAGCGGAACCCATGCTGTTTTGAGGGCTTGGGGTTTGGGGGTTTCGGAAATGCCGGTAAAGGGCTGTGTGTTTCTTTGGTTCGGGCATCAAGCTTGCCATTGGGCTGTCAGGGGCCGTGAGTTTGCCAAGATCATCGCCGGTCGTCACGGCGAATTGAATCTGCCCAGACAAATTTCGGGAGTTTCCGAAAATAGGGGACCCTAATATGGTACCCTAAATAGTAGGATCCTTATTATAAGGACCCCAAAATAAGGTACCCCTAATTTTCGGAAACTCCCATTTGTACTCCTCGTACAGCAACCCCCAGACCGTAAACCCCGAAGCCGCACAACTTGCTGCAATCCCTACATCGTACCCAGAGACTCCAATATCCCTTAATTAAGGAATATACCTTAAATTATAGTAGGATCCCTCATATGATTTAAGGTATATTCCTTAATTAAGGGATACTGGAGTCTCCGGGTAATCCAAACCCACTGAAGCCCAAGCCCTGAATACCATATGGGGGTTTCCGAAAATAGGGGACCTTAATACAGTGCCCTAAATAGCAGGATCCTTATTATAAGGACCCCGAAATAAGGTACCCCTAATTTCCGGAAACTCCCATATATTCCAATGTGGACCGAGAGGCCTGGTCCTATTCCTTGAAGCGGCAGACCAATCACAAAACTCCTAAATCTTGTCTTGAGCACGAAGACCGGCAAGTTACTAAACCCTGCCTTTGAGAGCCTGCAGGAGAACTCTACACCAAGCTGTTACAAACCAATTATAAACAGCCGAGAACAGCCCCTTGAAGCCCCATCAAGCTCTGATAAAACTCTCCAGAAACCCGACGAATGACATAGACCAATAAAAGCCTACAAAGCCCTCCCCTAAACCCTAAACCCTAGACCCTAAACCCTAAACCCTAAACCCAAGAAAACCCCGACCTTCCGAAACCTTCAGAAAACACCCTCGGAGCCGAAGGTGCCTTCACCGCTTGCGTCGAAACCCTGAAGCCGTCGAAGGTCCTGGATGGCGCTTACTCTTCGTTTAGTGTTGAAATTACAGTAAACCCCAGAAAGTTGGAAACCGGATTAAGGCCAAATAGTGCTGGGATTCCCTATACATTACTCTTAAGGATTGAGGCTATGGGGTTTCCAACTTTTTGGCTTCTACTGTAAGGGATATGATAAGGGTTCCTGTAAGTCTGGGGCTAAAAGCTTCAAGGCTAGGGTGTAGTGTTTAGGGTTTGGCTCCCTCCCATCACTGTGCTGCATGACTTAGCCGTAAGCTACCGCGGGAGAAACGCATGAAAACGGACAAGGCTTCATCCTGCCTAGGGTCCTCACTCTTCGACGCAACTTTATTTTATTTTCCTTCGAGCAACCACCCTCGAACGATAGTATACTCAGTTCATAGCTCCCAAAGCCCAATCAAGCAATTACCAAACGAAGCCTACGGAAACCCTATCACGACACCCCAATTCAAAGCCCCACCCTGCCCATGATTAAAACACTTACACAATCCTAAACCCAAGCCAAAAAAAACTACACGTGTATGGTGTACTGGGCAGTTCCACGTCCTTCTTACGGCTAGACTGTGTTGGACAACGAAATTTGGAAACTGTTTTCCAAACAACAGAGTCTGGGGTGTATGCCATAGGGCTATGGCAACTGAGGTAGGGTTACAGCGTTGTTCTTGAAGGTGTAGGGCTTTACTCTGTACGGTTTAGGCTCTAGGTTCGGGTTTAAGTTTCAGTGTATTCCGTCCTTTTCGCAGCTCCAAAGTCATCGCATAGCAAGCATTCAATAACCGCTACAAATCTGTGTTGACTAAGAACCCTAGATTGGTCTGCCCAATAAATCCGAAACCCTCCACTCCGAGGCCCAAACCCTAAACCCCTAAACCCGTGTCCAGTCGAACGGTTCTGGAGGCGTCGGAGGCTCGCGAGGATAGTAATGGCCGACGTACCTGGATAGTTTAGGGGCCTTAATAATTAGAATAGGATTCCTTGAAAGGGTTCTTCTAACGTCCTACCGGGGCTACTACAAAGGGGTTCTATGGGGGTTTCGTATAGAGGCCTTAATAATTAGAATAGGGTTTGGGGGTATGTTATACTATAATCGTAATAGGGAACCCCAATATAGTATAATAAGTAATTATTAAGGCCCCTATATTAGGCTGAAAGTCTTGACTAGCCAGAGTTGGGTTTAGTTGTGTGACAGACTGCAAGAAAATTGTGGAGGCCTCTACATTAGGCTTCGAAGCTTTCCGCGAAAATCAACATTGCTGTTCTGTTTTCATATTATGCGAGACTCGCACTAACACTTGATTGAAGACCAGCACAGAAACCTGCAAAGGTTGACGATTGGCTAGACATGGCTAGACATAACAACTTATTATTCGATTGCTGCCTCGTCGCGAATCCTAACCTAACACCTCCCCACATGCGGATCGTGGACAGACTGCAAAGTTCCCAGCCCAGCCCGGCCCGGCCCAGCCCAGCGTTTAGGGTTCAGGGGATAGGGCTTATAGAAATTGTTAAGGGTTTGGGTTCCAATAATTATAACGTGTTGACCGTTTAGGAGTTTTTCAATAATTGTGAAACCTGGCTTTGGAATTGGTGGCCGGCGAAGCCCCAGTCTTCTACAGGTGAGGCCTGAAACCCCTATAGATCCCCTTTAAAGGAACCCCTAAAGACCACCTTTAAAGCAACCCTATAGACCCCTTTAAAGGAACCCCCTTCGACCCCCGAGTCCCCTAAACCCCTGCCCGAAATCCCTAAATGCCTAAGCCCTCAAAGCCCCTGAGCCCTAAATCCCTCAACCCCTGCGCCCTAAACCCATTGGATCCGACATCTCAACCCCTAATGTAGAAACCTGATTAAGAAACTCTGGGCCTGTTTCCCCAAAATAGTAGGATTCATCTAAGGCACCCTAGAAAAGGCCCAAGGTTTCTTAATCAGGTTCATACCCAAACCCCTAAACCCTAAACCCTAAACCCCTATAGATCCCCTTTAAAGGAACCCTAAAAAAAGGCCCAACGCTTCTTAATCTGGTTCCTACAATTAGGCCCTAAACCCGTGAATCCGGCATCCGTCCACCATTCTACCTCTAAACCCTACCTGAACTCCAAACCCTACAGTACAAAATAGGGTTTAGGGCTTAGGTTATGACCCATAATGGGTATAACTGTATAGCCCTTGAGACAGTAGCTTTTTATCCCCAGGTACACCCTCAGCTGTAAACAAAAGGCCCCAAAGGCCCCAAACCCCGGACCCTAGGGGTCACTCGTGCTTCTGGGCCTCCACGGCTGTAATTCGCTCTGTAGGGTCCCATCCTCGTGGGCTCGGCTGCGTCGGCTTTGCAGGGTGTGGGGTTCAGGGTTTGGGGTTTGGGCTCAAGGTCCCTAAACCCTAAACCCCAAAATCCTAAACCCTAAACGTGATTTGGGAGATTCCAATCGGTGCTTATGGGAGCCTGGCTTGAAACATATGGGCTTGGTTTACAAGCATCCCCAAATGTACGACTTGCCAATTCTCCTAAGGAGCTTGCACAGGAAGAGTACTCATAGCAACTGCCGTAATGTAGGAACCTGATTAAGAAACCTTGGGCCTTTATTCGGCTTCTTTATATGAGTCCTACTATTTTAAGGTTGTAGGCCCAGGGTTTCTATTCTTAACCAGGTCCCTACATGAAGATCGTATGAATGCCATCCGGTGTTGAGGGGCTTTGGGTTTAGAGGCTCCTGATTTGACAATTCGGTGGTGTTGGGCCCTAACCCCTAAACCCTAAACCCTAAACCCTAACTCGGGTTTCTAGAAGTTTCGGAGAGAACGTTCAGGGGTTTCGGGTTTCGGGAGGAGGGCACTGGGGGGGAGGGGGGACAATGAAACCATACAGTCAAGGGGCTGCGGGTTTAGGGTTTGGGGTTTGGGGTTTAGCGCTTAGGGGTCTTTGAGGAAGGGATACTAGTCCGTAAGGATGGAAAGAAGGTTTTGGATTGTAACTCAAGCTCCCAGCTAAAGCAGTAGGACGGAGAACCTGATAGGGGCCGTATGTAGGGAGCAGCTGTGCGGAACCTGGAAGTGTGAGGGGACTTGGGCACAATGCAAAGAGCTTTCCATGGTTACTGAAAAACGCCAGAATAATACGGCTGATGGACAAAATCCTGCATGACCTTAAGGACCCTAAACTATGGGAATTATGGTATATTCCTTACAATGGGTAATGCAGGATTTTGTCCATCAACCGTAGGACTTCCTTCTAAACTATACGTATACGGGAGAATAATACTGATATGCAGAACCGCTGCTGTGGGAAGCTGCTGAGGCACCATTTGGATGGCTTTCGGATATCCAGAACATGATGCCTATCTTGCCATAAAGACTCAAGTAGCTTTTGGAAGTGCAAAAGCCACCCTAAACCCTAAACCCTAAACCCTAAACCTCTAGCTACGATCTACATAATGGTTCTTAATGCAGCAGGTTCTAGACTCTACGTGGTTCAGGGTTCAGGGCTGTAGGGCAAAGCTGGCGTAAATCCTGAACCCTGATGCCCAAACCCCAAGCCTCAAAGGGGAGTTTCATATGTGCCTCCCACAGAAAGGCGAACCTCACATATAGACCGCCCAAATAGCGCGATCCTACTACTGTCATTTAAACCTTGAACCTGCAGCGGGCTGGGTTCTTGTTAATGAATTTTAGTTCAAGTTAATGCAACAGGGGTCGATAGTAAATAATATGGCTTCTGTACTATGGTACCTGTAACAAATATTAAATCCCTTAACAAGAAGCCAGCAGCTGGGGCCCCAGCGCAACAAAGCCTTGAGCATGCTCAGGCAAGCAGGCGAAGCACGCGGGTAGAGTTTGGCTGGCGAAAAGGTCGCAAGCAACACGGGCTTTGGGGTTTTAGGACATGGGGATATCGGCTTAGGGGCGGTTGCGTGGGTTAGGATTTAGCTTAGCGATTACCGTAGGGATGAAGGTTGCCTGCTGTGCGTGTAGGCATGCAGCCAACTGTCCAAGCCAGGTTGGCATCTGCAATCTGCTACATGATGAATAGATTATTGCCTAGATGATACGTTGTCCTATGATATACTATGAGATGCAAGTATATCTTGCCATAATATAGGAGAATATACGATATCATGCTATAATATGGCGCATGATACTACGAGGTCAACAGAAGTACGTCTGGGCGCTTGCATTTTAGGTTTTCGGGTCTTGGGTAGGATTACTGTAGGGCTAAGTGTTCGAGGTTCAGGGTTCGGACCCTAATCGGAATACTGAATAGTGTAGGAACCGGATTAAGAAACCTTGGGCCTTTATTAGGGTTCCTTATACGAATCCCTCTATATTGGGGTAATAGGCCCAGCGTTTCTTGATCAGGTTCCTACATTACTGCCGATCATGGTGACATCTGCCCAGAGGCTCAAGTGGCTCCAAGTGAGAGCTGTTGCTTAAGAGTGCTTGACACTGAAGAACAACAAACATGAGGTGCTTTCTCACCCCAGAGTAAGCGACTCAGCGTCCAGGGTGAGGCCGCAAAGTGTCCCCGAACCTCCATACCCAACCCCCAAAAGTAAGTTCTTTGGGGATTTAATGGTTTACGGTTTAGGGTTTAGTTTACCAGCCTCAAAACGTATGGCCATTCAACAGTCCCGAGTGCCAAACGCTTGCGGAGCTTCCCAACCTTCATCCAACCAGCCCTGATACACTAAAAGTCCTATGAACCCCAAATAATTGCCCGAAACCCTAAACCCTTAAACCCCTAGCCTCTAAAACCCCACCGCGGACCTTCCCATTGATACACCTATGTGCTCGAGATGGCTCAAATTCATGTGCCACTCGTTTGTGGGTGTATGCGCTCGATTGACGTTTTTGTTGCGCTCGTTCTGCGCATGCGGTGATATGGGCCCATTCGCGTTTCGAGCACAAACGTATCATATCAAAGGACGGTCCAAACCCTAAACCCTGAAACCCCAAACCTTTAAACCCGAAGGTGTTTAAACCCCTAAACCCCTAAACCTAAAGCCCTCAACCCCCAAACCCTGAAACCCTAAACCTTAAACCCTAAACCATAAACCTAAAACCCTAAACCCCCAAACCCTTATAGATCCCTTTAAAAGGAACTCATATAAATTCCTTTGAAGGGACCCCTTATACATCCCTTTAAAGGAACCCTAAAACATGCGGCGCCGGACCGAAGTCCATGCCAGAGCCCTGCGGGCAGACCTCCCGGAAAAAGCGTTTAAGGCTGAGGGTTAGGGTTTAGGGTTACTGTATATGATCTCCTAGAGCTACGTTAAAAATGTTACATTTAGGGTTACGGTTGTATGATCTCCTAGTCACCAAAGATAGGTTTAAACAGTAAGTGGGAGTTTCCGAAAATAGGGGACCCTAATATAGTACCCTAAATAGTAGGATCTTTATTATAAGGACCCCCCAAAAAGGTACCCCTAATTTTCGGAAACTCCCAACTAATCCTAGTCACAGTCGCTAAGTGGGCACAGTCTGC
The DNA here is from genome assembly GCA_003297005.1 of Symbiodinium sp. clade A Y106. Classification (NCBI taxonomy): domain Eukaryota; class Dinophyceae; order Suessiales; family Symbiodiniaceae; genus Symbiodinium; species Symbiodinium sp. clade A. The sequence continues at coordinate 74,628 of BGNK01002175.1, read as the reverse complement.
AGCTTTTAGCTCTTGGCCTTGCGGAGGAAGCGGTAGGCATCGGTGTCCTGCGAAGCTGCCGACGACGGCTTACACCCCCCCACAATTCCAAGGGCTTCGGGTTTAGGGTTTAGGGGCTTAGAGGCTTAGGGGTTTAGGGTTTTAGGGTTTAGGATTTAGGGTTTCGAGTTTAGGGTTTAGGGGTTACAAAGATTGGTTATGGGGGTTACTATTGGGGATAAAGTGGGTAAGCAGAGCTACTGAATCACAAGAGCTTCTAGGTAGGCCCCTCAACCCGTGTTGCAGGTGCCACCCAAAGCCCACCAAGTATGTCAAAACATGCAGTCTGGCTCTGCGATCCTTAGATGTTGACTCCCTAGATGCAGAGGCAGTGGCAGTGGTGGTGGTAGTAGTCTAGCAGTAGCAGTAGCAGTAGCAGAAGCAGTCAGAGTCGCAGTCGCAGTCGCAGGAGCAGGAGCAGGAGCAGCAAAGCAGGGGTAGTAGTAGTCGTCGTCGAGGTCGTCGTCGTGGTAGTGGTGGTAGTAGACGTGGTACTACAGGCGATGGTAGTAGATCCCCATAGGAGTAGTAGCACGAGGCATCCCTGAGCCTGTCGGGTATAGGGTAGCAGAGGATGCAGGCGTTGCAGGTTGCGTATTGCTGTCTTGGCTTAAGGTTTAGCTCAGCGGCCTTGCGTGTGGGCTTGAAGGGATCGTTTGCAGGTTCAGTGTTCAGGCCTTGGGAAGCCAGCCGAGCTCGCTGTCTTTGGGATTCCCCACGACTTCTGCGTACTTGCACACCTGGCAGACAAGGTTTAGGGATTCGGGATTCGGGTTCGAGCTAGTCATGAACCCTAAACCCTAAACCCTACAGGCATTAGACTTCAGGACTTGGACTCTGGATGTCCACTAGACTTGAGCTCTTACGAGCAAATTTCGAGCAGTACGGCAACACTTCGCAGGATAGTTGTAGCAGTAGCAGTAGCAGCAAAAGTAGCAGCAGCAGCGGCAGCAGGAGTAGTAGTAGTAGTAGTAGTAGGAGGAGGAGGAGGAGGAAGAGGAGGAGGACGAGGACGAGGACGAGCGAGGACGACCGAGGACGAGGACGACGAGGAGGAAGACGACGGGGAGGAGCAGGAGATAGATTTAGAGTTGGAGTCAAAGACGGAGTTGCTGCTGGTGCTGCTGTTATCGTTGGTGGTGTTGGTCTTGGTTTTGGTGTTGCCGTCGCTATTGCTGTTGCTGCTGCTGTTGCGACTGTTGCTACAGCTGCTGCTGCCGCTGCTGCTGCTGCCGCCAGTGCCGTGACTTTGCCTTTGCTGTTGCTGTGTGTTGTGATACTCGCCATATCAGCCATGTTAACGGACGTGAATGCCAACCCTCGAAGGTGTGATCCGTCGGACCAGTATACTTTTATTCCCAGTGAAAAAGCCTGCACTCAATCGGAAGCTTCCCATCACACTGCCCTTCAATGTTGTATCTAGACAAGTCTAAACCCAAAACCTATGCTGGCTGAGTCTTGCGCCATGTCGATGTGATTCTTCCCAGGGAACATGGCCTGCAAGGAGGATTTGGTACTTGAGTGCAGGCGGCAGCCGCCTCAGACCTGTGCTGTTGCCTCAAACCCTCGACCCTGAACACTAAGCCCTTAAACCTCAAACCCCAAAGCCCGAGTTCAATAAGAGTTGAACCCCCAACACTGAACCCTAAACCCCTGAAAAACCTTAAACTCCTAAACCCCTAAACCCCTAAACCCTGAACCCCTGAAGCCCCTAAAACCGTAAACCCTCCAAGCCCCTAAACCCCTGAAATTCCGGAACCCTCAAAGCCCCAAAACCCCAAGCCTGACCTGAACTTCACCCGAGAGCTGCAGATCGATGAAGTCGGGCTTTTGCGGTTTTGAGGGGATTTGAGGCTTTGGACCTTTGGAGTGTAGGGTTTAGGGTTTAGGGGTTTAGGGGTTCAGGGGTTAGGGGTTTAGGGTCTAGGGTTTAGGCTTGAGGGGGTTTGGGGCTTTGTAGGTTTAGGGGCTTAGGGTTTTACGGGTGCTGGGTTCTTGGGACTGTTGTCAAGCTTCTGTTCCCGTCTGCTGGAAGCAAGGGGCGGGTGTTTTGCTTCCAGAGGTTTGGCCGTCAGATGGCTGGACGGTGGGCAGGAGTTAAACTGGCGGCAAGTTCTGAGGTTCCGGAGTGTAGGGCGCAGGGCAAGCCAACAAAGCACAACTTGTGGATTGGAAAACGCAAGCTCTTCTACGTACACCAACTGTGGAAACCTGAATGTCTAAAAGGCTTGAAGCCCTGCTTCTGCTCAAGCAATTATGGCGCCCTGATGCTCAGTCTTGGAGTGTAGTACACTGTACTTTAAAACCGGGAAGCTGCAGGAACACGGTTGCTAGGAACTCAGCCCCCTTGACGGAAAACTCCAGCTCGGTGCTTCGGGCAGCCTTCCTGCCCAGAATCTCGCCAAGGATGCATCCCACCTGAGGGTTTCAGGAAAATCGAACGACCTTACTTCCCCAGAGCCTCCAAAACCCCTTAATTAAGGAATATACCTTAAATTATAATAGGATCCCTAATATGATTTAAGGTATATTCCTTAATTAAGGGGTTTTGGAGGCTCTGGGTCAGGGTCCTTGTCCTCAGGACCTACCATTCAGAGAATTACATAAGACTCGCCTTACCAGGGCCATTTTTGCCAAAAAGGACTGTGAAGATGCAAATGCTCAGGACAGAAGTAAAGATGACGATGAGAATGGGCACGAAGATGCTCACCACCTAAACCCTAAACCCTAAACCCGATTACGATTGTACTGATGGCTCTGATTCCTCGGCGGTGTTGCGAAAAGAGCCTTGGCTGAGGATAAAGCTACAGACGTACAGCCAGCACTGAACACAAAGACTCCAATATCCCTTAACTAAGTAATACACCTTAAATCAGATTCTGGATCCTACTATAATTTAAGGTAGATTCCTTGCTTCCCCTATAGAACCCTCATGGATCCCTTTAAGGAACCCTCAGGGGTACATTCCTTAATTAAGGAAGATTGGAGCCTCTGGGAACACAGGGACGTCAAGCACCCCGCCGCCCAGATGTCGACGGCTGTGGAGTACTGCTTCGGCAGCAACATCACCTGGCAGGCTTTCAAGCTTTCGGGTTTCGGGGTTTAGGGGGGTTTAGGGGTTAGGGTTTAGGGTTTATAGAAAAAGTTTCCCAGACCCCCAGGAGGATCCAAAAAGGAGATCCCTTAAGGGAGTTCCCACTAATAAAGTACCCTTTAGTAGCTAGGGTCCCAAATTAGGGGATCTATTTTTTGGATTCTGCCGGGGGTCTGGGTTAGGGTTCAGATCCTGAGTTTTGTGCGGTTTTGGGCGGGTTTTGCCTTTGGCTTTCTGGGCTGCGCTCGGCTGGTCCGGGGCTGGGTGGGCTGCTGGGCAGGGCTGGCGGGCTATTGCGAAACAGTTTCTATGTATCCTGGGCTTGAGGGGTTTAGGGGTTTAGGGGCCTAGGGGTTTAGGGGTTTAGGGTTTAGGGTTTAGGGTTGAGGGGTTTAGGGGTTTAGGGGTCAGGGCTTAAGGTTTAAGGGTTGAGGGTTTAGGGTTAGGAAGATTCCGATTGGGTGCATTTGCTGTTTGGGTTCACAGCGTTCATACCTCTACAAGCCCATGAACTTAGGGCTCAAGGGCCAGGAGAAGCGGCCCTGATCAACCTTCATGTAGCCATCTGCGCCGATCCCCTGACAACCGCACACAATCTAGATTCCTGAGTACTGAGTAGCCCCGTTAAAAGAAGGGTCCCCTTTTTTCTACTATTCGGGTTTAATAAGGGAACCCTAAAGCCCTAAAGCCCTAAAATGAAAAGGGCTACTCAGGAACTTAGCAATACATACAAGAACGCCATCTCATGCTTCGAAGCTGCCACCGGAGTCGGCATGACTGCTGCGTGACTGCTGTCGCTTTCGAACTGCGTGCGCCCACAACGAAAACAATGGCTCGTGGGTTTACTTAGAACAAACACTAAGATGAAGATAACTCATACAGAGTCCCGGTCAAAAGTGGCAGATTAAGACAGAGTGTTCAGTTCTCCGACAGAGGCGCGTGCAGCAGGTCGGATTTGCACGGATTCAATTCTCTCCAAAGCAAGCCCTCAACCCTCCTCGAAAGAAAAGATAACAAACAAACTCCCCAAAAAATACCAAAAACCACGACTCTAAACCCTAAACCCAAAACCATAAACTCCCAGCAGAAACGTACAACTTGCAAACAAACTGCGACAATAAGTACCTTGTAAGTACTGCTCAAACACTGACCCAGCCAAACAATCCTCAACCCTGCATTCTGCGACAAAGGCCGATAGAAAACACGCCCAAAGACCATAAAGATCAAGCCGTGAAACAAAGACATCCTGAGACATACAAGACGCACACCCAAAACCCCGCCATCCATCCTAAACCCCAATCCTCGCCCTAACTTGACCCTGAACTCTAAACAATCAACTCATATCTGAAAAGAGTCTCGGCCCCATGTCAACGTAAACTGTACCTAAAAAGCTGCCGAGCTTTGTATGTATGACCTACGGAAACAGCGGCTAAGATCCGGAGAAATGGCAGGTTCCAGGTAAGCCCCGTATCTGACTGGAGGCCAAGACAGGGCTTGAGGACAGCCGGTTTAGGCTATAGGGTTCAGGATTTAGGGTTTAGGGTTCAGGATTTAGGGTTCAGGATTTAGGGTTTTAGGGTTTAGGTTTTAGGGTTTAGGGTTTTAGGGTTTAGGTTTTAGGGGTTTAGGGTTTAGGGCTTAGGGTTTTAGGGTTCAGGAGCCTCGTGGGATTAGGGTTTGGGATGTGAAGTTCAAAGTTTAAGTGGAGGGTTTAGGGTTTCCATATTAGGAATTACTATCATGAGTTGGGGAAGTATACCGCCATAACAGTACCTAGGACCCTTTGGGGAGGTTTTAGGGTGTCCTTTGAAACAACCCCGGAGTTCTCACCTCTGGCGCCCGGTACCAGCGCGTCACGACGTATTCCGTCAGCACCCCACAGGCCTCGCCGGAAGGACCGGAGGCCGGCTCTTCTTGTGGCTTCTGCGCGTTGAGGGTTTAAATGACCCCATAACTTAGTTGCTGAGTTCATAAGCCCCAAAAAGTGTACACTTTTAGTTTTATAGTGGGTACTATTCTCCCACAAAGTGTAAAGTGTATCCACTCAGCTACTAAGATAAAGGGAGAAATCTGGTTCATGAGTGAGCGCGAGTTCCTTTTTAAAGCTAAATTATGAGGTTAGTAAGAAGAAGATTGAATGAATACCCATAAAAAAAATACTCCCTAGGGTTCCCTAAAAAAACTGTAATCGAAGACCCCTATGCCCTGTATTCTGGGGGGGGTGCATTTTTGTATCCACAAAAGAGCCTCGCTATGTTCATAAGGGAAAGATTACGGGTTTGGGGGTTTGCGCCGACTGCTTGACCCGATGTAGAACCCTGAAACTTAGTTGCTGAGTTCATAAGCCCCAAAAAGTGTACACTTTCAGTTTTATAGTGGGTACTATTATCTCAAAAAGTGTAAAGTGTATCCACTCAGCTACTAAGGAAAAGCTTTAAAACTTGTATCTGCAATTCATACAATCTGTTTAGACCGCTGCTGAATCGTACAGAACAGCAGAACACTACAACACTAAGCCCCTTCTCCAAGGCCATCCACCCCAGTCGGGTGGATTCTCCTATGATCATCACAGGGACTACAAGGCGAGAATATTGCACAACATTCATCCAGGAACTCGTGGGGAGACTCTGGGCCATCCACAGCCGGAAACTCTGGAATCTGGGCTTTGGTCTCCTTTGTTTCCACCGTTTTTTTTCCCTCGGACTCATCGTCGAGATTTATCAAATCTCCCAGGGAAAATTCCGTATCCCAGATCCCTGCTTCGCTCATTTCTTGCTCGAGCGATCTCGATCTGCTCGACCCAGATTCTACTTTGTCAGTGACAAGCACAAGATACTTCATTTCCTGACTATAGAGGCACTTCTTGGTCAGGCGTCTTTTGGTGCAGAGTTCAATTGCACCCTTCACCTTGGTGTCTGGCCATTTCAACTCCGTGACCATCTCATGCTCCGTATGCCAGGCGCATCCTTGCAGACAACTTCTCCATTCGGAAGCAATCTGTCGCAGGCGGATGATAGCATCGAGGCGGTTCTGCGGCATTCTATATCAAACCCTACTATAAAGCCTACAAAACCCTTATAACACCCGTATAACCCCATACAGCCCCTTTAAAGCCGTATAAGACCCTCATGAAACCCCTGTAAAAACCCACGAATCCCGAAATCACGACCTAAACCCTAAACCCTAAACCAAGCCTCCTCCGGCTCGTCCCCGTCCAAGCCACCGAGGCCACCCCGTGCCAGGCCGAAATCGCAGACCTGCACGTTTTCGGGTGTAGGGTTTTGATGCTAGGGCTTAGGGTTTAGGGCTTAGGGCTTAGGGTTTCTAGTCGTGATTGTGGGGATGGAGACGCTGATGATGGTGCTGATGGCGAGAGGAGGGATGGTGATGGTGGTGATGGTATCATGATGACGACCGGTGCCGGTGTCGGTCATAGGAAGCCCACAGGACGGGCGAGTTGCAAAACCTGCCTTCGCCTCGCTCCCCATGTTTCACGGCAAAGCCTCCCCAATCTCGAAAATCGAATCTGCGATCCCAAACCCGAAAACGCAAAGCCTGAGGACTAAACCCTGAATCTCGAACACTGAACCCTCCACCCTAAATCCCCCATATCCCTGAAAAACCTAAACCCTAAACCCCTAAACCCTAAACCCTCCTCAACGGCCCTAAACCCTAAACCCCCCAAAGCCCCCCGAAGCTGTAGAGGTGCCTTCAGCTTGCAGTCCGAGGACAGCAGGATGTTCGCGGGCTTAAGATCCCGGTGAGCGACCTTGGAGACTTCAGGGCTGCTCTACCATAGGGTTTAGGAGTTTAGGGTTGAGGAGTTTAGGTGTTTGGAGTTTAGGGTTGAGGGTTTAGAGCTTAGGGTCTAGGCAGAGTTGGTTTGCTCTACCATAGATAACTAAAACGTCTCCTCGTTGTTTTTGTGTCTCTTTATACGAGAATACTAGGTACTCGGACTTGTGGGTTATCACGTACTATGTAAAGCACTCTTACAGAATGTGCATGGTTCATGTGTGTTCCGTACTGTACTATACAAGAAGTTGGAAGGTTCTACTTTCTCACTCAGTACCCAGGTCGAAAGATTAAACAATTAAACTTAATTAAACCAATTTTGCATCGACTCAACACGACGCCAAAAAGTTCAAGCTCTCCTCTTCGCTGAGCAAGCAAAATAAACTCCTGCGCTAGGATCTCTAGAAGCTGAGCAGGCAAGCGGAGATGACCCACCTCGTAGATGAAGGGAAGTAGTGAGAGTATGGCATGGCTGTTGAAAATACAACTGCATGCTGCTTGCTCACGGCTCCATCATGACATTGCCATGACAAGTACTTATTTCTCCACAACCACCCACCACCACCCACCACCACCACCCCTCCTACTCAG
>BGNK01002175.1:46740-66422 GCA_003297005.1 Symbiodinium sp. clade A Y106 | reverse complement strand
ACTCCCACTCCCACTACCACTACCACTACCACTACCACTACCACTACCACTACCACTACCACTACCACTACCACCACCCTACTGCCACTACCACTGCCACTGCCACTGCCACGACCACTAACACTACCCTACCACTACCACTACCACCGCCAAATTGAATTTGCATTGTACTACATGTATACCGCCACAAGATAAACACCATGGAAGATCGTGGTGCTTCAGCCTGGGAAGCAAGTGTTGAGCTCTTCCGGAGAACCCAATCTCGAAAGAAACAAGTTCGCCCAAACCCCCATCAAGGCAGAGCTCCCTGCTAAACCCCCCCCCCATCAAGGCAGAGCTCCCCAGGGCAGAGGATTCTCTCGTAAACCCTCCATCAAAGCAGGGAATCCTTGAAACGGCCCTGGCCAAGGCAGAGGGTCTTCTTTAGTGTTAGACTNCAAGGCAGAGCTCCCCAGGGCAGAGGATTCTCTCGTAAACCCTCCATCAAAGCAGGGAATCCTTGAAACGGCCCTGGCCAAGGCAGAGGGTCTTCTTTAGTGTTAGACTTCAGGCCAAAATCCGGTGTTTCTGCAATAATTAGTCCTCGACAATGCACAGAGTCTCCAAAACGGCCCTGGCCAAGGCAAAGCCTTCCCTCTACTTTTTAATAACTAGATGTTCGTGGAACGGCCCTCGCCCAGGAGCTGCAATGCAATTGCTTGTAACAGATCCGACTGCTACACATGCTTTGCGCAAAAGCCTCTTAAACTGCAACACATTAGTACTATCTGCTTGTGGTATTGAAGATGATCTGTTTCACAGAGCTCCCTGCTAAACCCCCCCATCAAGGCAGAGCTCCCCAGGGCAGAGGGTTCTCTCGTCTAACNCCGCATAAATACATACCGTACATATATGCACACAAGGCCTACATACATACATTCATGTATACATATATACATGTATAGACACAAATACACCCACACATATTTACAGACATGCAAGCACACATGAATACTTGTGTATATACATTCTACGCATGCGTATTACGTTACTAATGGCAACCCATCGGCACTGATGCACCCAATATGGTTAGAACCAAAAGGTAGTGAATAAGAATGAACACGAGGGTTCCGCTCAGAATGGAACCCTAAACCCGAATAGGTCGAGGTTAGGGTGGCTGGGGTGGGAAAACCAGCTACGCATAGTGAGCGCAAATGGTGAGGGCCGGCGTTAAAGCAGTATCGGAAGCCGGCCCGTGAAGGATGCGCGAACGGACACAACGCACACCCTAAACCCTAAACCCGAATCTGAACCTTCAGTCTTTAAGTAGGTCTTGACTCAAGCAGGTACCCCTTCGGCCCGAACCCTAAACCCTGTAGCCGCAGACTCCAGACCGTGAACATCTAGCTCTGAAGCCCTAAACCCTTATACCGAACCCCTAAACCCTAAAGATTTGTGGGCCCCTGCGCCGCTGCTATGGAGGTAGGCCATGGCCCGCAAGATCTGCGCGGTGAGAGCACGCAGGGCGAAGGAGTGGAGTCGGGCTGCTCCCCTCAAACCCTAAACCTCCAACCCTTAAACCCGAAAACCTAAACCCCAAAACCCTTCAACCCTGAACCCCAAACTCTCCCACCCTAAACCCTAAACCATTCAACTCTACACTTTTTGGGTTTTTGGGCTTTCCGACAGCAGATAACGATCTGGCTACTCGGGATCCATGTTAACAGAACTCGTCTCAGTGTCGTACCTGCCTTCTGCCCCCATGCCGGCAACCACCATGCTGCAGACTCATACTACCTTTGGCAAAAAAGGTCCCGAATCCCAGAAATCTAAACCCTAAACCCTAAACCCTAAACCCTCAACCCTAAACCCTAAACCCCAAACCCTAAACCCCTAAACCCTAAACCCTCAACCCTCAACCCTGAAGAGCCTAAGCCCGCTGGAGCCTGCGTCAGGATGACTTGCACGTGCTTCTCTGTCAAAGCCTGCAGAGCCGAGGCTTCTTCAAGAGGGCTTACGTCTGCTGTGAGAAGCAAAGCCCTAACCCTAGTTTCAGGTTCTAGGGTCTATTTAGGGTTTAGGGTTTAGGGCTTATGGTTGCAGGTTTAGGGTTTAAGGTTTGGGGTTGGGGATTTAGGGTTTGGGGTTTAGGGTTTGGGGTTTAGGGTTTGGGGTTTAAGGTTCTAGGCTTGAAGTTCGCAAGGCTCTCCTAAAAAAAGTTGTGGTGGCCGAAACGAAATGTTCTAGCACAGCGCTCCGCCCCAAACCCTGCGCCGTATAAGTATATGGACCCCTGTACGAAAGGCTAACCCTAAACACTAAATCCTAATTTGGAGCCCGCCTGCTGGGATTGGATGATCTTGTGGAGGTCTGCAGCAAGGTACCTGAAGCTTTCTGCTTGAAGGCCTCCAACGCCCACTGACGAAGGGGCCTTGATAATAGTATTTAGTATTACTAACAGGGCTTATTTGGTTGTAGATTATGCCTTCAGGTCATGTCGGGCCCGTTTGGAGCTTTGGTAGAACCCTAGTAAACCCCAAACCCCTGAACCCTTAACCCTAGAATCCCTATAAACCCTAAACCCTAAACTAAACCCCTAAACCCTAAACCCTAAACCCCAAACCCTAAACCCCTGAACCCCTGAACCCTGAACCCTAAACCCTAAACCCTAAAACCCTAAACCCCTAAACCCTGAACCCCTAAACCCCTAAACCCCTAAACCCTAAACCCTAAACCCCTGAACCCTTAACCCCTAAACCCCTAAACCCCTAAACCCCTAAACCCCTAAACCCCTAAACCCCTAAACCCCTAAACCCCTAAACCCCTAAACCCCTAAACCCCTGAACCCTAAACCCCTGAACCCCTAAACCCTAAACCCTAAACCCCTGAACCCCTGAACCCTGGAACAGGAAATTCAGCGGCGCACGGCAGGACAAGGTAGATATCCTCGAAGTCCGGCGACGAGACCTCGGGAAGGGAAGTCGGTTCAGGGTTTAGGGTTTAGGGTTTAAGGTTTAGGGTTTAGGGTTTAGGTTTTTTTTTGAACCCTCTTTTCTCCCCGCCTAGGTTAGGTTGGTTGAATGCCACAGGTGGCTGAGGGGGGTACTGAGAAGACTCGCAATCCCACATAAACCAATCACAGATTACACTCAAACACATTCCACTGCTTCCCAGTACGACAGGTACGGAGTAATACCAACGCACCTAGAGCAAAAGATGTCCCGTCAGTGCCTCTACACTAATTTCAACCCCAAGCGACGTACACTGCTTACCAAGACTGTTTAGGGTTTAGGGTTTAGGGTCAACCTTTGAAACCATGGGCCCCTAGTATGGGCCCGTAACCTTGGGATCCTTATATGGGAGTTTCCGAAAATAGGGGACCCTAATATAGTACCTTAAATAGTAGGATTCTTATTATAGGGACCCCCAAAATAAGGTACCCTAATTTTCGGAACCTCTAAACCCTTATAGTCGCCCTTTAAAGGAACCCTTCTAGTACCCATATAGAGCCCCTTTAAAGGAACCCTAGGGTGGCCCTAATTTTCGGAAACCCCCATAGACCTACTACAACCTTGGAGGAAGGATGTGGAGGGCTGCTCCGAGGTTCAGGGCTTCGGGTTCCTTGAAAGGGATCCCTTCAAGGGATCCATATGAGTTCCTTTTAAAGGGATCTATTAGGGCTTAGGGCTTTTGGATTCAGGGTTTCGAGTTTAGGGGTGTAGGGGTTTAGGGTTTAGGGGTTTAGGGTTTTTTTAAAAAAAACTCCTTTTTCCCAAGAGGCGGCAGTCTGCGACTCCTGAGAAGGCCAGTAGGCCAGGAGAGATGGTCCCCCTTTTCAGGCACCAAGAAAACCCTCACCCTCAGTAATGCCCTCGTCATACCGAAGCATCCCAACAGCCAGGAGCGCCCCTTCACGAGTCTTCGTCCTTATCCGGCAGCTCAGCACGGACACCACCGTAGCCACACCCAGCTGACTGTCCTCCATCGCGGCGAGGTGCAGGCTGTCCGTGTCAACCGCTGTGTCCGGTACCGGTGCCAATTGCTGCACCCTTTCGGCCGTCAGCAAAGAGTCCACTGCAGACAAGGCCCATTGTCCCTCGATCAGCCCCAAGACGTGGCGGCCATAGCGTTGGACAACAGCCGTGGAGGTCATGTCCCCAGCAACCCAAGCAGCGTATGCTTGTTGGTACTGCTCGAAGCCAAGGGCAATCACATCCGGCTCCACCTCCGCTTCAGCGACATGGTCCCGGGCGGTGGACAACCCTGGCGTCAGCTCCCCAACGGGCGCAGCCTCAGTCGGAGGAGCAACACGACGCTCCGCCGTGTCCAGGATGGGCGTCGGGATCTCGTCCTCGTCGATGTCATCATCTCGCCAGCATCGCATCCTCAAAGTCGCCACCCCTTCCGTGTCCAAGGGCACACGGAGACAGCGGGACAACCGTGGTCGATCCGAGCTCCCCGAAGACAACTCCACCACCAGGACACGTCGTCTCTTGGGGCTGCTGTCCGCGACCTCAGTGACCTCGTCATCCAAGAGAGCTGCAAGGCGGGCTTCTTCTCTCCGTTGCTCAAGGAGGCAACTCTGCGCCTCCTCCTCAGCCCGTGCCTCATCCACATGTCGCTCCCATTGTGCCTGACGCTCATCCGCGGCCAACTGGTCCACGTCAGGTCCCGTGCTGTCATTGAGCTGGATCGGCGAGGAGGGGATGTCAGCAGAGTTGGGCGGGTTACTGCCAAACAGCATAATAGGAGGATCACGTAGCATACCTTTCCCCAAAGAACAGCGAGAGCCAGCAACGACGAGGACGAAGGGGTCCAAGTCGTCAGTCCAGCGATCACACCAGGCGTGATCCACCTCCGAGGCCAGAGCCATGTCATGGTCCCGGTAGGCCACAAGGAGCGAGAGGAGCGCCGCCGCATAACCCTGCACATGGACCAGGAAGTAGCCCTCATTGAAGCGGGTGCTGCGACAGTCAAGCCAGGACAGGAGCCAACATTGGCAGCCCGGCTTTTCTTAGGCATAGCCTCCAGCGCGGCCTGCAACTTGCGTACAAGGTTGAGCCACGCACCAGGGAGGGGCTCCGAGGAGCTCGGTCCAGCAACCTGAAGACCGGTTTGCATGTAGATGCAGTCGTCGCTATCCTCTTCAGGTTCGTCCGGGACCTCGATGGGAGCAGAGCCCTGGTTGCGGGAAAGCTGCACCGCGTGTTCGAGGACCTGCCCGACTGCCGAAAGCAGTCCATGAACGACCTGCATGAACGCCAAAGCCATGGTCAGGCGATCTCGAGGTCCAAAATCCAGGAAGGTCTCCAGGATGGCGTCCCTAACCCTTTCCGGTAGAAAGCTGTCCCCAATTGGTTCATCCAAGTCTCTGACTCCTAGCAGGAGCAGCCAGGTGTCCACAGCGTGGGGAAGTGACAGCGCCTCGGGCTCGACATGAGGCCGGCGCGTGGAGGAGCACGGACCCCCGCACCACCCATGAGCGAGGCTTCGTCACCCTCTGCGCCGGAGTTCACCGCGGTGTCCGACGCGAAGGAGTGGTCGGACTCGTGCACATCAGTAGTGTTCAAGCCGTAGGTCACGTACGTCACGGCGGAGGTGATTGTACTCCTCCCGTTGTTGCCGACGAAGTTCGGTCTCAGAGGCCGCTGCTGGCAGGCACTGCAGCTCAGGGTCACGATCACGTAGGTTCAGGAAGAGGCCGTGCTGGAGGGGATAGGTCTCAACCAGGTACTCCCCGAGGATGCAGGACTCGGCGAACAGGACCCAAGCGCAAAGGCGAGGTTCCGGGTGCAAGGGCGGAGCGGTAGACGGAGCATCTCAGCCAGACCAAGTATAACTCCGTTGGCATAGTCCGAGTAGTCAGGGCGATCACGATCGGCTGCCGCAAGGCACCAAGCTGACGCAGGTCCTGCGCACGCAGGGTAACCTCGGTAAACCAAGCCGGTGGCGAGCTTCCAAAGCGCGGGTCCCACAGCGAGGAGGCCCGGAGACAGGTAGGAGAGGACGCCCAGACCCAACATCCAGTCACGTCCGAAGGCGTACGGTGAGAGCAGCATGGCAAGGCGAGCGAGGGCGTCCACGAGCTGCATGCGCGAAGCGAGGGGAGGGGATCACGTAGAGATCGTACAGGAGAGCGCAGGCGGGTGGCCCACTGAGCCACACAGCAACAACATCAGGTCAATATCTTCACCAATGCGGCTGGTAGCGACTGGTGGCCATACAAGCAGCCGTGCGAACTGCAGCATCAACAACCCTAACCCTTCTACATCATGTTCTCCGGTTCAATGCTCAGCTGCACTCCTGACGCCCATGGGAGATCCCTGCTCTGGACCCATTGCAACCCTTTGTCCCTCAAACCCTGCTTGTCGCGAGCACAAACCCTCCAGGGCTGACCACAAACGGAGTCCATGGCCTTGTCCATCAAGTGGAGGCGGGCGAAGTAGCGCTGCGGGTGAACCAGCCCGGCGGGCTTCAGCTTCTCTGCCTCCCACCACTGTCTGTCACGAAAGCAATCAAGGTAACTGGAAACAGCAGGGTGAACTCGATCCAAACCCCTAGCCCTGTGCCCTGCATAACCCCACCAGCGATAGAGCCACTCCGTGCTCCATCGAACACAGCCAGCCACATGAAGTGCGTATCTCGCGCCTCGAACGGCCCTTTGTCGGAATTCAACCCAGCCTTCGGTGGCGCGCTTGCCTAGTCGGAGCAACCAAGTCAAGAGCATTGCTTAGCACGAGTTGACTAGGGCCATGGCCGGTTTGTCCGGCGGGAGTGCCGCAATGCACCAGAGTGCCGTGTTAGAGAGAACCCTGTGCATCAACCGAACCCGTCCCTTGGCAGGAGCACGAGATCGGAGGAGGTGCTTCAGACTCCAAAACTTCGACCGGGCGCGGGACAGCAAGGGCTGTATTAGCTCACTCATGCTCATCCCAACCCTCATTTGCAAACCCATCACAGGAAGATGATCCTCCGCTTGAAGCCGTGCGCCACCAATGGTGAGCTCATGCCTACCTGCACAGTAGGGGGAGCAATAAAGAACACATTTCTTGAAGTTGAGCTGAAGCCCACACCCCTGAAGCTCGGAAGCAAACTGCCGGAGCCGCGTAGTCAAGCAACGACAGTCAGGCGCCCAGAGGTATCCGTCATCCATGAAGAGCAGGTCCTGCTGCGACAGGTCAGGGTACAAGCGAGGCTGCCTGTCCCACCCGTACTTGGAGGAAGCCTGGGCGAGGGCAAGTTCCATAACCCAAGCAAACAGCATGGGTGATTCGATGGCTCCCTGTGTAATTCCAGAATCCATGGCGAGCTCGCTTGTGCCCCAGGCAGTGTGGAGAACAGCTTTGACATCAACCAACAAGGCGTGCAGGCATCGATACTCGACCGTATCTCCAAGCGAAGCGAACAGGGCCTGAAGCAGAGCACGACGATTCAGGGTGTCGAATGCCTTCCGAATGTCAATCTTAACAGCCCCGAACCCGGTCTTCCACTCTCGCTCCAACTCACAAAGCTTCCACGTGGTGTAAACCACGTCAGAGGTTTGCCGGCCTGAGGCGGCACACTGAGAGTGAGTGGTGGGTGCAAGCATCGGTCCAATGCGGTTCAAGAGGAGACGGGAAAAGAGCTTACAGCCGGAAGAGCCGATGGCGATCGGCCGCAGCTGGGCCGGCTGGGCAGCTCGTTTTCGGTAGCATGATAACTATGGAGCGGTTCCAGCCCTCAGGCAAAACCTGCGTGCAGAGCGTGCGATTCATGAACTCCAGAAGGTGCGTGGGGCCTCCTGTCGTGTGAAGAATTCCATCAAGCAGCTCGCGCGAGGTCAAGTCAAGCCCTACAGATTTACCCTTGCGAATTTGCGATACCGCTCTCTGGAGCTCTGAGACATCAAAACCCTGGACGGGCCCCTGGAACATGGGCAAGGGACAAACCGGAGCGCCCGAGTAGATGGCACGAAGATGCCGATGCACAGCCTCGTGAGGGTCGACAGTCTGGGCTTCAGCGAAGGCGGTTTCCCATCCCGTGGTCAATAACGGGCGGACCACCCACCCAAACACGCGGCTTGGTGCAGTGACGACGGAATCCTTGCCAACCCTGACCCTAACCCTCAGCTCCAAGAGCTCGTGGTCAGCACCACAGACTCGGTGAGATCCCTCGTGAGTGTACAGCCTCGATCCCAGGATGCCCTTAGTACCTGCGAGGTCAATCTGACGGCCTTCCCTATGTTCCTGCCGGGGCCGACTGGTAGGAGTTGAAAACTGGGAGGCGGGCGGCGGGGTAAGCGAGAGGCCGGCGGCTGCGATGTGATCAAGCAGCATGATGGACTTGCCTTCAAGGCCAATAGGCTCAACCCCTGCATCAACCCTGGCCCAACCCAAGTGTGCATTTGCATCACCCTGCAGCAGGACGGGTTTGCCATCCTTAGGGCGCTGGGAGAGGAAGACATGGGCCTCAGACTCATGCTTCTTGACCGTGAGCCCTGGCGTGAAGTGGAAGGTGCCTATCCATAACTGAAGGTCCCCCTGCAGAAGCTTTAAAAGAAACCAAGCCCCTTTCCCAGCCGCAACCCGTCGTAGCAAGGACCATTCAGTCGGCAAGAAAGCGATGCCTACCCCTCTCCATTGGTCCTTGCCTCGGTGCGAGACCAAGCGCCTGCCATCTTGAGTAGTGTCAGTACGCCAGCCTGGCGGTTTGCGGGGACACTCCTGCAAAGCAAAGACATCATGGCGATGCGAGGGTTTCCCAGTGGCCATTTTTACTGCATCCTGTATGAAGTCGGGTGCACAGCCTCCCAGATTCCAGCCGAAGAGTCGAAAGACGAGATCCCTAGCGACCAAACTCGTGTCGCCCACACCGGTAGCCGGAGGAGTAGGAAAGGAAGAACCAGGCAAGGTAGAGGTGAAAGAAGACAGCATGTTCCCAGTAACGCCTTCAGCGGGGGAAGCCACAGTCGGGTGAGCATCCCATGTTGAGCGCTCAGTCAACGAATTCACCTCGCTGACAGTGCCAGGTGGTACACCAAGCGTGGAGCTACCAACAAGCGAGGCCCCAGGAAGTGCTTGTGGAGTACTCGAGGTCCACTTGGTCAGCCAGCTCAGCCGACACAGCCCCCAGGGCACGGCGAGCCCATGCGCAATGGCTGCCGATCTGTCTCTGTTGCTTGCTTTTGCTGAAGGCTGCCCACAACTTCTTACCGGCTGAGGTGCGAGCATCACTCTCCATAATCCCTGATAAGACTTGTTGCATCCTCTCCTTCCGGGCCGTCTCCTGTTCCCCGGCTCGGATGTTGAACGGAAGCAGAGCCACTGATCGCCTAGGCCCCGTCGTAAAAGGCTTGACATCCGTAAGATGCCCAAGGTCGAGCGCGTCGCCCGTCGAGTATCTCTCTCCCACCCTCCTATGACCAAGGTGCCTCTCCGTTTCTCGTCCAGGCCGGGGTTTAGGGGTTTAGGGTTTAGGGTTTAGGGGCTTAGGGCTTTTGGGTTTAGGGTTTCGAGTTTAGGGTTTTAGGTTGTTTAAGGTTAGGTTTCAAGGTTTAGGGCTCCATCTGAGGTACTTGCCGTCCAAAGGTACTTAACTCTGAAAATTTCCTGTGAGAGCGACTCCGGATTCCACAGGCTCTTCATGGAAAGGGGAAGGGGCTCTAGGGTTCTTAGGTGCTGAGTTCATAAGCCCCAAAACCCCACACCCCTAAACCTTGAACCCTATAGATCCCTTCTAAGGAACCCTTTAAGGATCCCCTTCTTAGTTGCTGAGTTCATAAGCACCAAAAAGTGTACAGTTTTAGTTTTATAGTGGGTAATATTATCACAACAAGTGTAAAGTGTATCCACTCAGCTACTAAGGGTTTACGGCCACCGTGGGCTGAGGAGTTTGCGGCCTTACGGTGGGCCCAAACAACCCCCCGAAAGAAACTTAAGAACTCCACCGTCAATCGAAGTCCCGACGTAACAGTTTCAGATTATCGGGGGACCTCGATGCCGACCCTAAAATATGTTTGGCGCCACCTGCGCGGCAGGTGAATTTGCCAGGTCAGGCCGACTATGGCCTGTGGCGCGTGGCCGCACAGCGGTGGGGCTGACACACACCTAAACCCTAAACCCTAAACCCCACGGTTCCGGCTGAAGCTGAGAGGATCTCGGATCTAAGGCCGTCCAATTAGGCCTCAGGAAAGTTTTAGAGAAATCCTGAACGCTAAACTGTTGAGACAAGAATGAAACCCTGCAGCTTCATTTGGGAGTCTCCGACAATAGGGGACCCTAATAGAGCACCCTATATAGTAGGATCCTTATTATAAGGACCCCAAAATAAGGTACCCCTAATTTTCGGAAGCTCCCATTTTGGATTTTCTGCGAAACTCCAAGCACTTTACAGCTCCCTAAACCCTAAACCCTAAACCCCTAACCCCTAAACCCTAAACCCCTAAAACCCTAAAACCCTAAGACCCTAAACCCTAAACCCTAAACCCTAAACCCTAAAACCCTAAGCCTTAGGCCCCGGAAAGAGGCCCTTGGGGCCCCAGCAGCCGGGAAGTCGAGGAGGTGAAGGAGATTTTCGTGTCGAAGCCGGGCCAAGAGACGAATCTGAAAAATGAGAGGGTTTAGGGTTTAAGGGTTTAAGGGTTTAGGGTTTAAGGGTTTAGGGTTTAGGGTTTAGGGTTTAGGGTTTAGGGTTTAGGGTTTAGGGGTTTAGGGGTTTAGGGGTTTAGGGTTTAGGGTTTAGGGTTTAGGGTTTAGGGTTTAGGGTTTAAGGGTTTAGGGGTTTAGGGTTTAGGGTTTAGGGTTTAGGGTTTAGGGTTTAGGGTTTAGGGTTTGGGGTTTAGGGGTTTGGGGTTTAAGCTTTTTTGGGAGGTGGGGGTTTAGGGTTTGGGCGGTGGTTCAGGGTTCAGGGCTCAGGGCTTAGGGGTAGGTGACGGAGAAGACTGGTGTACTGAGCTGGAGCCTGACTTAAACCCTAAACAGCGCAAGCAAAAAAATGACAAAGGCTCTGACTCACCCCGAAACCTTGAAAGACTAAACCCTTGAACCCAAAACGGCAATATGGGGCCATAGGGGTCTGAATACCTAGAACAGCGTTTTGGGGTACAATTACAGCTTATTTATCCCTATATGATGAAATACATAAACCGAGAGAGACTGAGAGAAAGACAACGCCAGAGAGAGAGGCAGACAGAAGTGAGAGACAGAAAAAGAGACAGCGAGCGAGAGAGAGATGGGGAGAGAGGGAGGGAGAGAGAGAGAGAGAGAGAGAGTCTAAGGGTTTAGGGTTTAGGGTTTAGGGTTTAGGGTTTAGGGTTTAGAGAGAGAGAGAGAGCGAGAGAGAGAGAGAGAGAGTGAGTCTAAGGGGGGAAATGTTCCTGAATACTCTAGGCTCAAAACTGACGAAAACCATGGCGAATTTCCCAAACTTGAATACCCAAAATCCTACTTCCTCCCCCGTGCGTGCATGCCCCAAGCCGCAAGCCTGAACCAGTAGAGTACCCCGTGGGGCTCAGGGTTCTAATTAGGGTCCAGATTTCACGGTGTAGGGTTTAGGGTTTAGGGAATTAGGGTTTAGGGTTAGGTTCCTTCGTTTCGGGCTCGACCCTTGACCCTAAACACGGCAGCAGCAGCAAAGTGAAAACTATATCCAAGTACCTGAATCAGGCACGAAAACGAAGACCCGACCGTCAGATTCGAAAACCATGATGAATTTCCCAGACTTGAATACCCAAACCCTGCAATCCCAAAACCCTGAGGCCCTAAAGCGCACCTCGCGGAGCATGCTCTTGCCGTGGCGTGCCGCTTGCTTCACATGTTTGACCGCCACCTGTGGATCGAATTTGAAGTTTTATTGATTGTTTTATACCTCAACACTAAAGCCTTAACCTGAACCTTGATAAAGGTTAGCGTTTCAGAAAAACTGCCACAACGAGTACCATAACTGATTAAAAGGGAGACCCATGAGATTGAAACCCATTCCCTGAAGCCCCGGACTATACTAACTATGCACTCCACATACTACGAAAGTCTCTCGGCACTCAACTCAAAACCCCATTGAGCTTTAGGCCTCAAACAGTTTAGGGTTTGGTTTAGGGATAAGGTAAAAGGAGAATGGACGAGCCCCCTCAGCCCCAGCGACCCTGAACCCTGAATGCCGAAGCTGCTCACTGCATGGTGGCGAGGCAAGCGGCGTGAAACACATCCAAAGATTGAAACATCCGAAGCCCGGTCGCTGGAATCCTAAACCCTCGTCACGTTGCAGGATTGCAGGGTATACAGCTTCCTTGTTTCAGATGGGCTTTGATGGTTTTCAGTCTTTCGGACGTGGGGTTGAGATCTCTGATCCTTAGTTGCTGAGTTTATAAGCCCCCAAAAGGTGTACACTTTTAGTGTTATAGTGGGTAATGTTATCCCAAAAAGTGTAAAGTGTATCCACTCAGCTACTAAGGATCAACTCATTTTCGGGCCTGAGGGTGAGGTCTTCTGGGCCCGAGTTGCCCCCAAAGAGCCGGATTACTAGACCCAAGAGTAACCTAGGACCTAGGAATACAAAGGGTGCCCTTTTTGATATAAAGGGGCTTATAAGGGAACCTGATCCCCTAAAAAAGGGACTAAGGGCCTACCCTCGGTCCGAAATTATGCTTTAGCCTTCAGCGCCAGCCTCCTCCCCGCTCTTCTTGTCCTCGCAGAGGTACACAGTTCCGTAGGCTCCCTTCCCCAGCCTCAGCCATGCGGTTTCGCGCTGGAGGTTGTAAGTTTGCCCTAAGCCCTAAACCCTAAACCCTAAACCCTAAACCGGTTGTAAGTTGCCTGGCTTGTCGTATCTGAGGCCTTAAACCCTAAAACCCTGAGGCACTAAAAACACTCAATGTCTAAGCTACCCATAGGCCCCATAGTAGTTCCTTTTTGGGATTACCTTATTCTAAATATGAACCCCCAAAGGAACTACTGTGGGGCCTGTGGGTAAAGCCTCCAGCACCACACTCTCTTTTGCCGCGAACGGATTCAAAGAGCTCGCCACTCCGGCAGCAGCCGAGCGATAAATATTACCTGGGACGTACGGGTGCTTTAGGGTTTAGGGTTCAAGGTTTTATGGTATTTCCGCAATGCGTGATAAGTCTTTATAAGGCCCTAAGCCCTAAACCCTAAACTTTACATGGTTTATGTGGAGTTGGTGCTCGGGCAAAGGAGCTGGGATATGTTGCATCTGGGGGTCTAGGTCTTTGGGTTCAGGGTTCAGTTTCCAAATTGCTTTCGGGTTTCAGGCGGTTTGGGGTTCAGGGGTAATGTAGGGAAAGAGCCCCGGCTCTTGTCGGGGATCTGAATATTGATCCTGCGATTTTGGTGATGAAAACCATGGGTTGCTGCATGAGGTTCTGACATTATTGCGTTTAGGGAAACTGCGTTGGGCTTGCTCGTTTTGTTGCCTGAGACCATGTGAAGTTGTAGCTTTTGGAGCTTAGAGCTTCTGGGATTTCGCTGCCCCCCACGATAGACTTGTTTCAAGAGCGGTTTCGAGCTTCGCTTCATGCCCCATGTATGATGCCGGCTGAACCTTAAATCCTAGACCTTAGATCCTGAGCCCGAAAGCCTCAAGCACCACATCCCCTAAACCCTAAACCCTAAACCCAAACTAAAGAAAAATCCATGGAAGCCCGGGAGCGGTCGTTGAGGCTTTTGCACATGGCCTCCTGGAAAGCATCCATGAAGCCTCGGGTGCTGCAGAAGAACACCCTCAATGGAGAATTGGGACCGGGTTTAGTGGTGTAGGGTTTTCATGACAATTTTCAGGGTTTAGGGCTTGTGCCGTTAAACCCTGCACCCCTACACCCTCAACCCCGAAACCCTAAACCCTAAGAAGGGTGCCAAGCTGCCTTGGTCTTTCAGCGCATCCACCACGGCCTCCTTTACCTGGAGGGTTTCTTGTGGAACTTTGGGGCATTACGGGCTTGCAGCATAGGGCTGGGCCTTTGGATCTGTGGTGGCAACGGGGTTGAGGAGTTGGGTAGGGTTTAAAGATGAGGCATTCGGATTTCTTCTGAAGCCTTCAGACAGCAGTTCAGTTTCTAAGTTTCGAAGGCCACATGCTTCCAGGCCCCGCAGAAGTGTTCTCCCCACTTCCAGCATTCGCAGTGCAGTCGCCACAATTATAAAAACGTAGCTACGGAGGTACTATGAGGACTGGTACGACAGGCGAGCTCTTCGGAGAAGCACCCTGAAAGCCCCAAAACCTCGACTCCAATGCTTCAAAGGCGCCACGGAGAGCAGGGACTCGCGCAGGTCCGGGTCCTTGGACGCCGAGATCGCCGCGCGGGTCAGAGTGGTGAACATCTCCTGAATGAAGCCCCGATCCTGGCAGAATGTTTTGATGACAATCACCATCTATGTTGAACCTGCTACAATGCTCGTGTCGGCGTTCGGTGGTGCTGGTGGTGGTGGTGGTGGTGGTGGTGGTGCGACCTGCAGCTGCAGTCGCAGTAGCAGTANGTAGCCGTAGCCGTAGTCATAGCCGTAGCCGTAGCCGTAGCCGCAGCCGTAGCCGGAGCCGGAGCAGCAGCAGCAGCAGCAGGCGCAGCAGCAGGAGCAGCAGCAGGAGCAGCAGCAGCAGATGAATATTTTCATTGCCACGATTCCGAGCACCAGCATTTCTGCAGCGTTTCCTCTCACGAGTTTAACCCCATAGCCTAAACCACAAACTTAAACACGAACCCTAAACCCTAAACATGAACATGGCCACGGCTTAGAGGGTCCTTCAAGGCATCAGTCATCGCCGACTTCACAACATCCAGAGCGTTCTCGCGGATCTCCTGCTTGGCTTCAAGAAAAATCAAAATCATAATCGTATTCCGATAGTCATGTAGGAACCTGACTAAGAAACCTTGGGCCTTTATTAGGGTTCCGTTTATGAATCCTACTATTTTGGGGTTATAGGCCCAGGGTTTCTTAATCAGGTTCCTACATTAAACTCTAAACTCTAAAACCAAACCTCGAAATCCTAAACCCCCAAACCCCAAGCTTTTACCCCATGTGTTTAGGGTTCCTACATTTTTTTTCTCCACACCATTCTGGCTGCAACAGACCAAGACCATGGTTGCAAGAATGAGCCGAAACCATGCTCGTAGCAAGACCTTTAAGGTTTAGGGTTTAGGGTTTAGGCTTTAGGGTTTCAATCACAAGCACCTGGATATTCAGAGCGTGCGCCAATCACACGGGGACTATCACAAGAAATACCATTACCAATTTTCCCGGCCCTCACCCCGACCCCAAAACCCTGTGCTACACCCAAGTCCCAAACCCAAAATCCTATGTTAGGACCTAAGCCCTGGAGCCGGTTTAGGGTTTAGGGTTTCCCTATATTCAGCCCTGAGCCCTAAACCCTATATGACACCCTAAAGTTGCCCTTAACGAACCCTTTAGCAGCCTTTCAGGGCCTTATAGCCATTCCCAAAATGGGAGTTTCCGAAAACCCTAAACCCTAAACCCTAAACCCTACCCTCATGTAGCAACCTAAATAGTAGGATCCTTGTTCTAAGGACCCCAGAATCAGGTACCCCTAATTTTGGGAAACTCTAAACCCTATAGATCCCTTACAGGACCCACCCTTATGGCATCCCTTTAAAGGTACCCCTAATCAGAAAGCCCCAACATCATCTCCTGGTCCCGGGACGCGGCGAGCGCCGACTTTGAGATCATGGAAACCATCTCAGACATGAAAGCCTGGTCCTTCCTGGGCTCATAGGGTTTGGTAGTTTAGGGGTTTAGGAGTTTAGAGGTTAACCGAACTGGTCCTTCCTGGGCTCATTTAGGGTTCCTTTTGAGGGATCTATAAGAGGTCTCTCAAAGAGATCTATGTGGGTCCCGTTTAAAGGGATCTATACTGGGCTCATACTTAGAGGCTCATGGGACTTAGTAAGTAGGTTATAAATAGAGTTATAAGTACCCTAAATGGGAGTTTCCGAAAATAGGAGACCCTAATCTAGTAGCCTAAATCGTAGGATCCTTATTATAAGGACCCCAAAATCCTAATTTTTGGAAACTCCCAAATGGAGTTACCCCAATTATAACCCTACTTATAGCCGACCTCCTAAGTCCCCTGGGCCTCTAAGTAGGGTTTGGGAGTTTAGGGTTTAGGGTTTAGGTCGTGTTTAGGGTCTACACCTAGTTGCTGAGTTCATAAGCCCCAAAAAGTGTACACTTTTAGGTTTATAGTGGGTAATATTATCCCAAAAAGTGTAAAGTGTATCCACTGAGCTACTAAGGGGTTTAGGTCGTGCTTAGGGTCTATAGGTTCAGGGTTTAGGGCCGAGTGCCTGTGGTCTGGCGGTTCTAGGGCCCCAAAAAGGCACATAAGCAAAAATTAGGATAGGGATCTCCCAAGTAAACCCTCTTGTAATGAAGCCCTACCTTGTTTGGGGTCCTTATAATAAGGATCCTACTGTTTAGGGTACTATATTAGGGTCCCCTATTTTCGGAAACTACCATATAAAACCCCCCCTTATAATGATTTTAATGAAGCCCAATAAGGTCGGGATATCCCGATAAAATGCTTATGCTTATGTGCTTTTTGGGTCCCTAAGGTTTGGGTTGAGGGCTAAACCCTAAACCCTAAAGGTTTAGGGTTTAGGGTTAGGATTCAGGGTCTGGGGTTCCACACGGCGCTCTGCTTTAAAGAGTGGGAACACTACGCCCTCGGGCCCACACAGCTCCATCTGAAATCCTACACCTTAAACCCTAAACCCTAAACCTTAAACCCGAAACCCTACACCCGTAAACCCCCAGACCCTACCCCCTCAACCTTTGACCCAAAATCCTCGCTTGATGCTGCGCAGGTAAGTCCCAACCCAGAGTGGCAGGGGGTTTAGAGTTAATTAGGGTTCAGGGCTCTCTACAATACAAGAGCCAAACGATAAGTCCCTCAATCCTAGAAAACCTATCTTAAAAAAAGCACTACAAACCCTAGACTATATACGCACTGCGGAGACCCTCTCAAACAAACCCTCAGAGCGCTCCCAAAAGCCAATTCAAAAATGCAAAAACCTGGAACACCATAGACACCTCCGTGAAAACCCGAAAAAACCGGTAAGACCCCACAAAGCCCTATGAAAGCAAAAAACAAAACCTCCCTAAACCCAAGACCCTAAACACCTAAGCCCTAAACCCACTTCCAAACATCACAAAGCCCTAAACCCTACACCTAAACCCCTTAGCCCTAAACCCACTTCAAAACCTCACTAAACCCCAAACCCTAAACCCTAAACCCCTAAACCCACAACACCTTCGCTCAACCCCCAGAGCCCCACCAAAGCCCTCGACCTGCTGAGCTGAGGGGCATAGCTCGGACGAGGGCGTCCTTGCCTTGCTTTTCTAGGTGGGGCTGTTAAAGCCTTCGAAAAATATTAGTAAGTAGGATCCTCTTAAGCCCAATAAAGGAAAATATAAAATGTAAGCCCAATAAAGGAAAATATAAAATGTCCCAAAGCCCTACCTAGTTTGGCTGTAGGAGCTCCGCAGCTTTCTAGATGGGTTCTATATCGTTTCTATGAAGCTTCTACAAGGGTTTGCGGGCTCCTAAATCCTACTATCCCCCAGGTGCAAGGCTGTAGGGTCAGCGTGAGGGTGGTGTAGGCTCAACTCTAAACCCGTACATTCCTAAACTCGCTCAGGCCCTGCAGCGGCCAGCAACCCCTCAACAGTAATGCAGGGGCTTTCATAATCAGAATAGGGCTTCGGGGTATTTTATACTAAACGTAGAATAAGGAGCCCTAAGGAATAATATTGGTAATTGTCGAGGCCCCCCAAAAGTAGGTGCAAAGTGGCCCACGTCCAGGAGGTGTGCACGGAGCAGGTGGTCGCCAGAGGAGAGGATGGCGGCCTGCTGCAATCCTACATCCGAAACCCCGAATCGTATGTCTGCCTGTACACTGTCAGTTCGGGGTTTAGGGTTTACTTGAGAGCTTAAGATATGGGTGGTTGTCAAAATTTAGGGTCCCTTTTTGGGGTCCCTATTATAATACGGCACCTATTATTTAGGGTACCCAAAATAGGGTTGAGGATTGGAGGTTCATGTTTCAGGTTTCTCTTCTTGATTTCAACGGTCCCCAAAACATGTAATGAGGGCTTTATATTAGACAATAAAGGAGATCAAAAATTATCCCAAATCGATACCTAGTAGTTTTATGGGTTTAGGCCCTAACGCTAAATCCTAAACCCTAAAGCTTTCCAAAATTCGAAGATTTCGTCCATCCTGTGCCTTGGTCAGCGTCTTTATCATCTCCTGCTGCAAGTTCTCGTCCTGCTGGGTTTAGGGTTTAGGGAGGGTAACTTGGCTGACTTCTGAACCCCTCCAAAAAGTTAAACCTTTAGCCTCCTTATTATGGTTCATATAGAAACCCAAAAAATTAAAGTCCTAAGAGCCAACCAGAAGAACGCCAAGGTAATACAGGGGCCTTAATAATGAGAATGGGGTTTTGGGACGCAGTATACTAGAAATATGATAAGGAACCCCCACATAGTATAGGGATGAGGGTTGGAGGGTTTAGGGTTCAGGGATGAGGGTTTAGGGATTGTAGGGTTTAGGGTCTTGGGGGGGAGGATTTAGGGTTAAGGGCTTAGGGATGAGGGTTTAGGGCGTTCAGGGTTTAGGGTTTAGGGATTTTAGGGTTTAGGGTTTAGGGTTTAGGGACGAGGGTTTAGGGTTAAGGCTTTAGGGTATAGGGACGAGGGTTTAGGGTTAAGGGTTTAGGGTATAGGGATGAGGGTTTAGGGCTTTTAGAGTTTAGGGATGAGCGTTTAGGGTGTTTTAGGGTTTGGGGTGCTCTAGGGCTCCTTCAAGGGTTTACAGTCTCGGCGTCTGGGCCTTAGGGCATAAAGAGCTTTAAGTTCGGGTTTTGAGTTTTGGAGTTAGGGTTCGGCGTCCTGCATGGCATCGATGATCATGATGATAATCTAACAACTTTAGGTTTTGGAGTTCAGGAACCTGAAACCCGAAACCACGAGACCCTAAACCCTAAACCCCTAGTCCATCTCCTGCATGGCATCGATGACCGTCTCCTTCAGGGCACTTTGTACCTGCTTGTTGGTCATGGCCTGACGCAGGGAGCTGGAAGGTCCTGAGCCGGGTTTAGGGTTTAGTGTTTAACTCACAATCCTGCCCTGAACTCAAAGTCCAGAACCCAATGCCCAAACACCCAAAATCGGATTGCAGAGAGGGTTTAGGGTTTAGGGGCTTAATTAGGGGTTAGGGGTTTAGTTCAGGGTCTATGACCCAGAGTTTGGGGGGTCCGGGTTAGGGTTTCGGGGATAGTCTCCGCCCCGCAAACCCAACTGATACTGATGGCGCCACAGAAAAAATGAACATAGTACTTCCAGCCATTGAAACAAGAGAAACAACTGTAAACTTGCTGCTGATGTGAACATACAGACACCCATGTACCGACTGGCGACCACCACCAAGGTAATGTTCTCCGAAATAGTATTATGATAGTTGTCTTCTTCCTCTTCTCCTTCTCAATCCCCGTTGTCACAAGGAGGGCCAATGCCATGTTCAGCGAAACCCTGAACACAGTTCGAACAACCATACAGCACGTGTGAAACGATGAGGATGGTGATGACCGTGGTGATGACGGTGATGACAAAAATGATTTCCATGACGATGATGATGATGATGACGACGATGACGATATCCATGTTGCTGATCCTTACCACCACCACCACCACCACCACCGC
>BGNK01002175.1:32488-46682 GCA_003297005.1 Symbiodinium sp. clade A Y106 | reverse complement strand
CTCCACCACGCCCACCACCGCCACCACCACCGCCCCCACCGCCCTTACGACCCTCACCAGCAGCAGTTGCGGCATCACCATCATCATGAGCATCATCGTACCCTTATAGGACCCTTATAGTACCCTAAACCCTAAAACCCTCAGCATCATCATCGTGAGCATGATCGCCTAGGCGCTGGCCTTCCGCATCGCTTCGCTGGCGGAGTTGACGAGCTGGTCCACCCCCTGCTCGTTCTGCACGACCTCTAGGGCCAGGGCCCCAAAAAAGCACATAAGCAAAAATACATATAGAACCCCTTATAATGAAGCCCAATAAGGTAGAGATGTCCCTATAAAATGCTTATACTTATGTCCTTTTTTGGTTCCTACACCTCCAGCGTCGTCCGGACGAGGATGTCACTGAGATGCTTGGCCGAGGACTGCAAGAGCAAGGAGGTCACGAGGCTGACCAACGGCCTGGAGAACAAATCTCCCTCCATATGGGAGTTTCCGAAAATTATGGGGGGTACCTTATTTTAGGGTCCTTATAATAAGGATCCATATAGTACCTAAATAAGGGTCCCCTATTTTCGGAAACTATATCGCACCTAGGTGTCCATGAAGGAAGAAACCCAAGATCCGTGATCGCCCTAATCCTCCATCTTACACACGCCCAGATTGGGGCTCCAGGAAAAACACCCTAGGGTTTAGGGTTTAGGGTTTAGGGTTTAGGGCCCCCCCCCCACCAAACGAAGCAAGTGGCCGGAAGAGCATCACCCCCAAGGGGGACAGCAAGGTTGCAGCCAGGCCAAGAAGCACCGAGACACTCCGCTCCGGCCGACGCCAAGCCACGGCGCTGAAACCGGCCAGGACCAGAGGCAGAAGCATGAACTCCCTTTTCAATCCGCCACCTGGGATGTGTTTTTTAACCCTGAACCCTAGACCCCTGAACGGTTTTAGGGGGTGCACTCATGGAGGCTTAGGTGGGGTTTGGAGGTTGACAGCTTCAGGGCTGCAGCTTTAGATTGGTCAGAGTGGGGCTCCCGAAAAAAATGGGATCCGAATATGGCCCCAGGGTTTAGGGTTTAGGGTAGGATCCTTATTCTAACTTAGTTGCTGAGTTCATAAGCCCCGATATAGCGCACACTTTTAGTTTTATAGTGGGTAATATTATCCCCAAAAAGTGTAAAGTTATCCCAAAAAGCGTCAAGTGTATCCACTCAGCTACTAAGCTAAGGACACTAAATAAGGAAGCCCTACACTTGAGAACGCCCCCAAAACTCCTTCTTCAACGTCCCACCTGGCCATGCCGTCAGCGCCAGATTCGTCCAACTACTCCGAAGCCTTCGGCTCGCATGACGGCTTGTACTTATGTGATGTAGGGGCCTTAATAATTAGGGTTTAGGGTTTAGGGTTTAGGGTGAATAGGGTTTAGGGTGAATAGGGTTTTGGGCTCCTTTATAGTAGAGTTATAATAAGGAACCCTAAGGGATAATATAGGTAATGATGTAGGCTTCTATATGCATCCCTAGTATAATGCTTGTTGCAACAGGCGGGTTCTCAATCAAGGTCCTACATGAACATTCCCATGGTTGTCATCATCATGCTCGCTGTTCTCCGAGTTCAAGATACAAATCGCACTATTGCTACTAGAACTCGAAGTACGACGAATTGGAGTAGGGATGTGCCATGTGGTATAATATTCAGGATTTGCTATGCGCGGTTCTGACCACTCGCCCTACCAGTGGCAGCAGCCGTAGTAGTCGTAGTAGCTGTAGGAGTCGGAGAAGTACTAGTAGTCGCTTCTAGCAGTAGCGATAGCTATAGCAGTAGCAGCAGCAGCAACAGTAGTAGTAGCAGTAGCAGCAGTAGCAGCAGCATTGTTGATAGCAGTAGTAGAAGTAGTAGAAGACGATTCCAGAGTCTAACCCTGAATCTTGCAGACACCTATGAAGCCCAATACTACATACCGCCTATACAAGCCCTAAACAATCCTGAAGCACTAAACCCAAAACCCGAAACGCTAAACCCCTAAACCAACCCTACGCCCTAGACCCTGAACTCTAAGCCCCAAACCCAAAATGCCGAAACCCTAACCCTAAACCCCTAAACCCTAATTTTTCTAAACCCAAAAAACGACCCATGCCTCGGCTGCATGGCTCAAGCGCTCTGTGGCTCTCGAACCGCTGCTCTCGAGCCGGCGCTCGGACACAGCGCTGAGGAGGGGGGACGGGGTTTAGGTTTTAAGGGGTTTAGGGTTTCGGGGTTTAGGGTTTAGGGGTTTAGGGGTTAGGGCTTGAGGGGTTTAGGGGTTTAGGTTTTAGGGTAATGGGCTTAGGGTTCAGGGTCCAGGGTTTGGGGACTTTGTCCCTACTTGGGTTGTGTCTACCATGTGTTTTGTCGTCATCATGCTTGGCCCCTTAAACGTCGGACTATCGCAATTTCTACCCACGGGGCCGTGGTGTTGGCTGCTGCAGGTGACATCATTCCCGGTTCCAGCACGGCTAAAGTTTAGGGTTTAGGAGTTCAGAGGTTTAAGGGCTCAGGTTTAGGGTGCCATGTCTATCGGGTTTGGCTTTCGGGTTTCTATAAATACTGCACAGGGTCCTCTAACCGTCCCTTTGCGCGCGTTCTTATCGCAGAAATGGCGCAGTTTCTGAACCCCCTCATTCAGAAACCTACCAATATTAGTAACATAGGTGCTTGAATAATTCTGTCTTCCGGCAGCCTTGCATCCAAGCCCTAAAATCCTAAAATCCCTAAATCGACAACCGACAATCCTAAGCTGCAAAACGAAAAGAAACTGCACAACTCCTAAACCCTATAAAAACCCTCATGGAGCCTAGTGCAAAGCCCATACGCCCCACGAAAGCCTTATATAGGCCCCCAAAATCCTAAACCCTAAAACCCTAAACCCTAAACCCTAAAACCCAAAAACCCTGAAATCCGAAACCACCCTAAAACCCCAAACCCTAAAACCCAAAAACCCTAAAATCCGAAACCCTAAAACCCGAAGCCCGAAAGCCGGGCCCTTGGCTGCTTGATCACCTTCAGATAGCTCGGGAGCTCGGCCCCCCCGGCTTTCGACATGGTGCCGGCGACGAGGTGTGGAGCGCAAAGTACTACCGAGACCCTAAGCCCTAAAGACTAAAATCAGAAAATGGGCGGTGCCTTTTTACGGGGTCCTGGTGATAAGAATCTTTGCTGTTTGGGGTTGGGCTTGGTCGGCTGTGTTCTACAAATAACACTTCCCCAAAAGCCGTATCCCTATCCTGGATCTTCTCTATAAACTTCAAAACTTCACTCTCCGGACTTGGCTAAACCCTTATCGTAAACTCAAGTTATTCTATATGATTGTATATGGCTATGCCTATATGTGATATATATATATATATATATGCATATGTAAGACCTGAATCTCTGAACCCTACACTCTGAAGCGATCCTACGGGCACTTGCTTGAGCGGCCAGAGCTGGCGAAGGGTTCGGTTTAGGGTGGGTGGACAACCCTAAACCCCTAAACCCTAAACCCTACAACCTAGAACCCTTCAAAAGCCGAATCCCAAACCCTAAACCCCAGAGGCACGTGCCTCATTGGGTTTGCAGTTGGGGTCAGGGAATGAAGGGACCTACTTGGTGTTCGCCAGCTTTACTGTATTCGTATCAGCCGATACTTTCGGAGTGGTCCGTTCAAACTTTGCCTGCTTCATGCTTTGGCGTATGTTGGTGTTGGGATTGTCTAGCTCAGCTTTTTCGGTTGGGGGACTTCAAGGTTTATTGGGCTTTCAGAGGTTGTCGTGTTCTGACGTTTGAAGCTTTGTTATGTTGTGCTTACGCTTTTACGGCTTGCATATGTCATTGCTAACGGCTTCTAGGACTTGGTGTTTTCCGGTCTCAGAAGGAACCCTTGCAGGAACTCGTATCTAGCTGATAGTAACCCTTCAAAGTAACCATCAAGGGAAAGGAACCCTCATCGAACCTCATTTCCAATTGAGGCTCTACACTACACAAAAACGGAAATTAAAACTTATCCCAGATCGGTACCTGGTATAATAAGGAACCCCAGAACAGCATAGCTAAGTATTCAGGCCCCTATATTACGACCTTCATGCTTCTAGGGCTAAAGGCTTGAGGATGCGAGGGAGGCAGAGCACTGCTGACAGTCGACTCCTCCGAGTATGCCTCTCAGACTGGTACTAGCTGCTGAGGGCTGCTTAAAGAAAATAGATACAAAGATAGAGACATAAATATATGTATACACACAGATATATATATATATATATATATATGTACCAGGTGTGTACATACATACATACATACATTTGTACGTGTGTACATATATGTAGGCACATATACACACATATACCTTACTTTTCTGTCGAGGTTAAGCAACTCTCACAAAAGCTCTGTAGACATACATATTAACCCTGGCGCTGACCTTCACCTTCACTTTTGTTGCCACATCCTTCGGATGAGCGTCGTGCACGGGTATCATTACATGCATGCGCTTCGTCTCCAAAGATTTGACAAACCCTAAACCCTAAACTCCTTTGACCAGCCGGAGGGCTTACAATCTGCAAAACCGTTCCGAAACCGTAAACCCGCCTCAAGCAACCTAGAAGGCGAGTCGGTTGGGTTTAGGGTTTAGGGTTAAGGGTTTAGGGTTTAGGGTTTAGGGTTTGCCGTAGAGTGGCGCATAAGCGGAAGTATCTTGCGACAGTGTAATTTCGAGTGCGTCGTCTTTTGACGATTGGCCGTTGGAGCGTGATTGTGGATGGCTCTTTCTTTTAACTCTCCCACCCCACGCCGTCTAAGGCGGCCAGACCACCCAAACCTATTCCTTTTGGGTTTAGCACTCAAACTCATTTCAAGCTTCTATTTATTTCTTCAAGAGGCCCTGCCCGCAGGGCAGGGCAGGGCAGGGCAGGGCAGACGGTCAGGGCAAAGGGCAGAGGGGTGGCCCGGGGGGGCCAGGGGGCCGGCAGGGGGCCCAGCGGTTTGGGACGGAGGTTGGCTTCTGGAGGAGACCTGCTCCCGTACAGGGCCTGACGTGGGTGCTACCGCCCCCATGGCTGTGGAGAGGCGGGCAGGCGTATTGGGCTTAAGGGCCGCCCACCCACAGTAGGTGGGCGGCCTATGCCTTGAGTTTAGGGTTCCGGGTTTAGAGTTTAGGGTTTAGGATCTTTGATCTAAGCCTGGGCTTGAACTTCTCCACGGCGGCACACCAAGGGCAGAACCTTCCATGATTGCAGATGAGCCCCTAAGCTCATTTGCCAGCAGCAACCCCCTGTGAGTCCCCCTAAACTCCAAACCCTAAACCCTAAAAGCGTCAAACACTACATTGATCAGGACTCAATATCCCTTACGAGTTCACAGGGGCGAGAGAGACCAAAAGGCGCGGTATGAGACGTGCTTTGGCGCTGGCATGGCACGAGCCATTAAAGTCACTCTCGAACCTCGGATTCCCTAGGAATAGAAAGGGGGGCCCTTTCTGGTTCAAACGGGCTTTTAAGGGGACCTGAACCCTAAAAAAGGGAATAAGGGCCTACTCTGGCTCCTAGGTTTAAGGCTCCTTTGCAGGATTGCTGTGAGGCTTATTTAGGAGCTTTGTCAATTGTAATAAACCCTAAGGGTCCATGTACCCAAATAGTGTATACTTTGGCCCCAATGTACCTATATAGGGAGTACTTTAAGGCCAATGTATATACTATTTAGGTACATGGACCCTTAGGGAAAGGGACCATGGTCCTCCTTGGTTTTGGGTTTAGGATTAGAGTTGGAAGGCTAAGGAGGCCAAGGGCTGGGGTTTAGGGTTTAGGGTTTAGGGTTTAGGGGTTTAGGGTTTAGGGTTTAGGGTTTAGGGTTTAGGGTTTAGGGGTTTAGGGTTTAGCGGCGGTCGGGGGTTGACGATTTAGGGTGTGAGGTGGAGGGTTTGGGGTTGAGCGTAGGGGCTTTTGGTTCAGCGATCTTCACCACAATAAGGAATCCGCAGTAGGAAAGCCACCTTAGCTGCATTAACAGACCTTATGTCCTGTCTTGGACTTCAAGGCCTGGCTACAAGAATGTCTCGACCGTCTCTATGCTATGAAACAGTGAACAGCTGCAATATGCAACATGGTATAGCTGCGGAAATATCCCTAGAACCGAAACCCTACAACCCTAAACTCTCAACCCTTAAACCTAAATCCTCAAAACCCAAAACCTTCAAAACCGCTAAAGGGTTCCACTGGCTTGGCCATGGACCCTTTTTCTGCATACAGAAGCGGTGTCAGAGCTGCCTCTGGCTTTGCGGCCGGTGCAGATAGTACAGGGGCCTTGATAATTAGAATAGCGTTTTGGGGCCCATTATACTATACTTATGATAAGGAACCCCCAAAATAGTATTGGTAATTATTTTGGCCCCTATAGTAGGGGCTTTAGGGTTTGGGGGCTTGAACCGGCTGCTCTAGGGTTTAGGGTTTGGGATCATGGTGGTTTTCAGGAGTTTTCGCTCCGGGTGCGAGACAAGCTGCCACTTTTCTGATCCATCTTGGCCTGAACACGTAGAATAGGGTTTAGGGTTTAGGGTTTAGGGTGGGCTTTGAGATTTTTGGCTCAAGGCGTCAAGCTGCGGAGCCGAGGCGGCCATTTACTCAGGAGTGAATTCCACATCCTCGGGCGGGTCCCACCTCAGCTTCCGGGTTTCAGGTCTGGGTCTACTATGAAGGCCTCAATGATTAGAATAGGGTTTTGGGGCCCATTATACTATAATTACAATAAGGAACCCTCAAAATAGTATGGGTAATTGCTTGGGCCCCTACATTGTAGCTCCCATCCTTATAGTAACCATTGTCTAGAGCTTTTTAAAGGAACTCTAGGCCCCAATAAGTAATTCTTAAGGCCCCTCTTTTGGGGTTTGGAAATTGGGGGGATTCGGATTCAGAGCTTCGGCTGCAGGAACTGTGGTCTAGGGTTTAAGGTTTTGGGGTTTAGGGCTTAGGGTTTAGGGTTTAGGGTGTAGGGTTGGAGTTTAGGAGCCTGGGCCTTGGGGCAACGGGTTATAACAGACATCCACAGACAAAGGCCCTCAAACAAGGGGTGGCTTAACAATCAGGGGGGCAACGCTATCTCCCAACCACCGCACGGAGTATTCTGAATTCTCGGAATTCTTAGGGGAGATCCTTCATTCAAAGAATACGGAACCCAAATTCCGTTTTTAGGGCACGCTGTACAGAATCCTCTAATAGCAGGAACCCTTGTACACGAGAGATCCCCAGAGACTCCAATATCCTTTAACTCAGGAATATGGCTTAAATTATATAGTATTCCTTAAATCATATTAAGGATCCTTCTATAATTTAAGGTATATTCCTGAATTAAGGAAATCAGGTATATTCCTTAATTAAGGGATATTGGAGTCTTTGGGAACCCTTGTACACGAGAGATCCCACCCTGAAAGCTCCTTGGAGTCATGTACCCAGAGAGCCCAATACCCCTTAATTAAGCAATATGGCTTAAATTATATAGGGCTTCATATTATGATTTAAGCTATATTCTTTAATTGAGTGGTATCGGTATTGGGCCCTCTGGGTACGAACCTGATGAAGACACCGCCAGCTCTTCTTCGGGCTCTTCAAAGGGGGTGTCCGAAAATAGGGGTCCCTGTTTCGTACCCTACATAGTAGGATCCTTATTATAAGGACCACAAAATAAGGTACCCCCCAAATTTTCGTATGGACCCTCCTGCCCCACACTGTCTGCCCCACACTGTTCGGGACTTCGACCAGGAGGGAAAAGAAGCAACCCAAGACCCCGCCCTGAAGTTTTCGGTTTAGGGTTTAGGGTCTAGGGTCTAGGGTTTAGGGCATAATATACTGCAACGATACAGGGGACATAAGGGTGTCGGGTTGGAGGTTTCGAAGGCCTTGTTGTATGATGTTCAATGGGGAGCTGCCAGGCTGAGGCTTCGGAGAAACGAATGGCAAGATTCATTTTCTAGGGTCTTTGAACAGGAAAACCAACCCCGAAACCCCAATGCTAACCGTGCGGGGCTCATTCCTTAGCCGCGAAACCCTCATTCAGCACGGGTTCCGTTGATAGTTCAGCAGCTCGGCTACCCCAAACCCTAAGCCCTAGTAATCGAGGTAGCCCTCACAACTAGGGTCCTGTTTACCGATCCCCCAGACCCACCACAAAGCACGTCGCTCTTATGGTGGAGACCCAAAGTGACTCCGTAGCCTACCTAGTGCTACCTAGTCTAGAGTCTAGAGAAAACCACCTACATAATCTAGGGCCCTTAATAATAAGAATACGATTACATTTTAAAGTACAATAAGGAGGCCCGACAATAGTATTGGTAATTATTTAAGCCCCTATATTGATGTTATAGCACAGGAAGAAAATGACTCCTTGCTCCAGTTGTGAAAGAACAGGGTGCATGTGGCAACATCGGTGAGGTGCAGCTGAGACGCACTTCTTGCGTGATCCTTAGCCAGTTTCGATGGGGTGTGCGGGAAACAAACAGGATTCACAGCTCATGGTTGGGAATACTTCAAGGTTAGCGGAAATCAAGACGAAAAACACAGCTGCATTGCTAAAGAATCTGTTGAAGAGTTCGGGTAAAAGCTGCAGGTCAACATGTTGGAACCTTTGATCGCAGATCGAGCACAGCTGCAACAGATCACACGTGAAGCCCCTCGCCACGCTCTAGTACGAACCCTACCTCACAGCAAGAACTTGTTGGTGAATGATGCATGCCAACAGGAGGACCGCATTGTGACAGCACGCGGCGAAATGCGATAAGGTGACTTAGGTGAGGCTGCAAACACGTACATACACCAACCTAACCCCAAACCCAAGCCCTGCAACCCAGAGACTCCAATATCCCTTAGTTAAGGAATATACCTTAAATTATAGTAGGATCCCTAATATGATTTAAGGTATATTCCTTAATTAAGGGATATTGGCTGAACCCTACAACCCCCACACCTTCAACTCCACAGCTTACGCCACAGGGCCTAAACCTCGCGTTCCGCGGCCTGTGTCTTTCCAGTCTCACACTGACTTGCTGATCCCCAAACCCCAAACCATACCGTATGAAATCCTACTGACAAAATCTAGGGCTTCATCGGACTCATCGTACGGTGCATTGCGGGGTTCAGTATATGGTGTATTATGGGGTTGATAAGAAGGCTACTATGTAGGCTTGGTGGGAATCTTGATGAGCGCTCTATGGGGGCCTCAATAGCCAGAATAAGGGGGGCATAACATATCAGAATCTCATAAGGATACAGGAACGATAAAGGAATAGTACTACTGTGACCATCCGATCGCGTCCGCGTAAAGCTCGCCCACTACTAATCCTACATAGCCCTTACGCAAGGATTGGTCGCTTGTAAGCAGCTGTCGCCGGAACCACGTGCAAAATGAATTCACCACATTATTGATCCCTCTGGGACACGGTGACAGTCTGACTGGCTTCCGAATGTTCAGATGCCGAACCGCCACGGCTGCAAGAACCCAGCCGCCTAAGCTTCAGACCTTATTTGGACCGCTGTTATGGCCATATATCAGATTTGAAAGTTTCGCTACGATTCTCATCGCTATGAGTTTCACCACTAGCTGTAATCACAAGCAGCCCACTCTTCGCTGGTCTGTTTAGGGTATAAGGCTAAGGGTAGCTAAACTTCACAGATTCTACCTGGCCTTCTGTGGAACTTGAATAACATACGTACTCTCAGGACAACATGGCTAGCCCAAGACGAGGTGGCAACTGGTGTGCAGCACTCGTCCTGCAATCTGAAAACTACTGTTGTGTCAGCGGTGTTCATGCGACCCGACGGCTTCTAGCAAATGTAGAACATGTCTAGATTCTCGTTCAACATTCCGATCACTTGCACTGCCGGCGGCCACATGCATATTCTCTCATAAACACAAACTATTTGCGGCTCGCAGATGCCTTTGACCCGCGGACCTCGAAAAGCACTGCAATTCGCCCATCGCCCTAAAACAGGCTTCCGTCCAGGTGCTCCTGCACTGATGGCTCCTTGGCTTCAAAGAGAGCATGATTCCTTCATCGTTCTCACCGACGCAACGAGTGTAGACCTCTGCCATTAACTCGTGTTCCTCGATGCCCTCCCCGATGGACTGGCCAGCAAGCTGAAAGATCACGTTGTTCCAGTCCAGGTCCAAGTTTTCGCAGCCCAGGTACTTCGGAACCATCACGTAATCTCTGCAAGGCATGCTTCCAGGAATCAGAAACTTCTTGTCAAGTGCAGGCAATCCTTCTGCCGCTGCCTGTTTGATGAGAACTGGAAGATGGCGGGGATGCTTCTTGCGCATTCGCCTGGCTCTTTCAACGAGATCATCATCCTTACGATCTTCAGACTTCGCCACCTCATCCTCGCTTTCTTCGGCTCCTGGACAACTTGAGGCTCTTTTGGAACTGCTGGCGCATCCTGA
The DNA here is from genome assembly GCA_003297005.1 of Symbiodinium sp. clade A Y106. Lineage (NCBI taxonomy): Eukaryota > Dinophyceae > Suessiales > Symbiodiniaceae > Symbiodinium > Symbiodinium sp. clade A. The sequence continues at coordinate 36,263 of BGNK01002175.1, read as the reverse complement.
ATATCATCCTTTGCGGCTTCCACCATGAAATACATCACTCCATTTGGAGCCACGTACTCAGAATCCAGCTGCAGCAGCGTCTTCTCTTCTGGCACTTTCATGGTATCGGTACCCCTGCCTTTGCCAAGCAGGACTTCGCCGCCCTGTGCAGCCCACGGACACCATTTACGAGCCATCACCTGGAACGCCGCACCTGTTGTATCGTTGGGCACGAGCATCTTTTTGATCTGGCTGGCATCCCGGCTGTGCACACAAATTACCGGCACGCGTTCAGGGTAGCGGTGGCGGAGGTTCTCGCGAATCATTACTGTTGCGCCACAAGAACTACAAAGAAAGGGCAAGCGAAGGGCTGCCGAGAGTAGCTCGAGCGAAAGTGGCCACAGCTGATGAAAGGGCCTCAACAAAGTGTACACTACAACTACAGCTAAGGAACCCTCAGGAATACTATTACTACTTATTCCGACCCTGCATTCGGGACGGCTCGGATGATCCCACAGCCAAAGCATCAGCAGACACAAGCGCGAGCGTAGTGCGATGGGGATAGGGCCTTGAGGATGTAGGGTTTTGGGAGTTTAGGGGTTAGGGTCATGGTGTAGACCCCAAAAATTCTCAATCTTAGCTGCAAGACCAACATACTCGATTCCCTCTCAACCAAACCTGCACATACTTAGGGTTTAGAGATTAAGTTTACAGTTTATGATCTAGGCCTTGGTCCAGGTGGAAACTGGGAGAAGGGGAAACCAAAGGCAATAGCTCGCCCAAGAATCCTACGAAACCCCCCACCAGCTCGGAAGAATTCTCAGAACCACTCTGAAACTAAGAGGGGCAAGAAAACCCTGAACTCTGAACTCTAAAACCCAGAAACCCCCCCCAAAAAAAAAAACAAAAGCCGAAACCCTGCAACTCTGCAGATTTAAACCCCAAAATCCAAAACCTTACACCAAGCTGACCGACCTCAAAACCCGAAAACCCTCAACCCAAACCCCCAGCCCCTAAGCCCTCAAATGTATGCTGGCGGCTGGTTCCAGTAATAGATCCGCCCGGAGGGGGATTGGACCTCCAACCAGCCTCAGAAAAAATCGAGTACTGGTTTAAGGCTTGGGGTTCAGGGCTTTGGGGTATACTATACTATACTACATTATACTATACTATACTATACTATACTATATAAAAATGTAGTATAGTATACTGGAGCTCGGGGTTTAGGGTTGAGGGTTTAGGGTTATACTATACCGTGCTATACTATACCGTGCTATACTATACTGCACTCTACTATACTGTACTATAGTATACCATAGTCGTATTACGGAACCCCACGGAGTAACTTGACTACTTATTGCCTGCCACTGTAAACCCATCCGAGAGACTCGGCCGTTTGCGGCTTCAGGGCATTTTCGAAGTTTTTCTTAGGATGGAACCATGGCCCCTAGTATGAGCCCATAAGCCTGGGATCCTTATATACCTAGTATATACCCGATTTGTACCCTTTAAAGTCCCTTAAAAGGGCTAAGGGCCCATACTAGGGGCCCATACTTCTAACCTTAGAGTTTTGCAAGGGTTTAGTGTTTAGGGGTAACGCGGGTTTACAAGGGTTCGATACGGGTAGGGTTTCTGGGGTTTGGGTCTTGGGGGTTTAGGGATTTGAGGTTGGGAGTTTGGGCATTACATCTTCAGGGCGCTATCTGTGAAGGTTCTGAGAATTTGAGATTCAGGGCCGGTGAGTCGGAATTGATAATGTCTTTGCTATCAGTATTGCTGTTGTTGTTATTACTATGGCTATTACTATTACTCTTACTCTTACGCTTACTGTTACTCTTATTGTTGCTATTACATTTCTACTGTTAATTAAGACTACTACTACTACTACTACTACTACTACTACTACTACTACTATAACTCTCACTCTTGCTTGAACTGGTGCGCATGAAGTTCTAGCATCCACCAGCTCCTCGCAGAGCTCTCCGGCTGAAAACCCCCCAACCCCAGACAAGGCCCAAGGGCCCTGTCTGGCCCAATGGAGGGCCCAGGGCATGAGTTGAAATTAGGCTTTAGGGTTTAGGGTTTAGGGTTTAGGGTTTTGGGTTTAGGGTTTAGGGTTTAGGGTTTAGGGTTTGGGGTTTAGGGTTTAGGGTGTAGGGTTTAGGGTTTAGGGTTTAGGGCAACCTATCACGCAGAAACATGGAGCCTTGAATGCAAATCCCATATCATCTTGGGCACTTGGGCACTAACTTCGAAACTAACTACCTCAGGCACTAAACCCTAGAGCACCCGTGGCCCAAAACCCGAAAGCATCACAGGCACAGTCTGGAACTTTCTCCCCCCCCAGAGCCCTAAACCCAAATGCCTGAGCTTTTCGAAACTCAAGACTAGCGGCCACCCAGCCCTGCAAAAATGAACCGGGTTTCATGGAGGTTTAGGGTTTAGGGTGTAGGGTTTTCGGGGGACGTGCAGAGTCTTTGCGCGAAACGGTTTCTATGCCTAGTGTATTCTTCCTTATTGGAGTATTATGTCTCACACTGTGGCACAACCAATTTAACTGTGTGATAGTATCTCACATTGTCTGATCTTAGGCTGTCGTGCTGATGGTATGTTATGTTCTGACCTGGCATACTTCAATGGCACAACAAACTGCAAAATGCCGTGGGAAGTTGCATGATAATATGTTGATATCACACGGCCACCCGTCGCCATAGTGCATGCGTTTCCGCTGTACTACAATACCAGACGCTACAGGCTGCTGCATGGTTCATTGAAGTGGTAGCTGTTCCGAACACCTCTCAGAAATAGCCATAAAGTAGGTTCGCATTGTTGGCTCGAAAGCCATGACCCGCCCCACCCTCCCCCCCTCCCCGCCCAGCAACGCCCCTCCCAAACGACCCTGGCCTTGATCCACTTCGTCCTCGCCAAACTTCGGGCAAAGCAGGGTCTGAGTTTTAGGCTTGGGAGTTTCGGGTTTAGGGGTGAGGGTTTCGGATGTAGCGGGTTAAGAGCTGTCCGCCGACCCTGGAGGCGCGTTGGATGACTCGGAGGTGAAACCTCCCTTTTTCCCTCCTTCAGACCCCAAATCCCGCGCGAGCCCAAGCAAAGGTGGGGGGGGTAGGCAGCACCGTTTTTCATGGAGGACGCCGAGCCTGCACGAAGCGGCGTTGACGCTGCTGGGGGCGAATTCCGCCGTCTGTAGGCACACTTTACACTTTCGCTCCCAAAACCCCCCGCCTACCCTCCCCCTGCCCCCTCCACCCCCCCCTCTACCCCCCTCCATGCCTCCTTTCCCCCCCTTCGCTCCCAAAACCTGCCCCCGCCTTCCCCCCTCCCCCAACTTCTACGACTAGGACTACTACTTCTACAACTCTCACTTCTGCTACTACTACTACTATTACTACTACTACTACTACTACTACTACTACTACTACTACTCCTACTACTACTACTACTACTACTACTACTACTACTACTACTACTGCTACTACTCCTACTCCTACTACTACTACCTTGAGTCGACTACACTCTCACTTCTGCTCGTACTACTACTACTACTACTACTACTACTACTACTACTACTACTACTACTACTAGTGCTACTAGTGCTACTAGTGCTACTACTACTACTACTACTGCTACTGCTACTACTACTACTTCTGCTGCTACTACTACTACTACTACCACTCCTACTACTCCTACTACGACTACTAATACTATGAGTCGACTACTACTCTCACTTCTGCTAGTACTACTACTACTACTGCTACTACTACCACTGCGCCCCCCCCCCACC
>BGNK01002175.1:4735-30480 GCA_003297005.1 Symbiodinium sp. clade A Y106 | reverse complement strand
GGCGGGGGGGGGAAGTGGCTGGGGCTGGGGCGGCTGGGGCTGGGTTCTCCCCACACGTTTAATGAAAATTCGAAACTAATGAAAATGTCATTCGAAGCGAAATTTACACAATTTCTATTTATCCTGCTCTTGAGGGTTTAGGGTTCAGGGTTTGGGATTTAGGGTTTAGGGTTCAGGGGCTTACGGTTTATGACCTAGGATGGGCGTTGTTTTCCACATCCTGCGGGCCCCCACAGAACCCATATCTGTATCAGCTTGTGGTGTTTCTGATTCCGCAGCTTAAGCCCCAAAACCCAATGCTATACACACAGCAGCCTGTATCCTCAAAACCTTACTCACGCCATTCCCCTGTACGCCAACCCCAAAGCAGTAAATTCCAGGTCTGTGACTTGGGGTGTAATGTAGGGGCCTTAATAATCAGAATAGGGTTTTGGGGCCCACTATACCATAAAAAAAAAACTGAACCCCCAATAAAGTATTGGTAATTATTTAGGCCCTTATACTAAACCCTTATCATAACCCTTTACCTTTTAGTAACCCTTATAGAACCCTTTTAAGGATCCCTTTAAAGAGATCCTATTAGGGCTTGGGTATCCCGAAGCCCAAGTTCCCCCCAAAGCAGCACTGTAGGAAACTGAACCACCCTAAAGCCCTGTCCCAGGTGAGAGTCCTCAGGAAAGACTCGTGGCTCTAACTGCAAGCTTAATGTNGATAGTAGAAGTTGAGCTGTATATTCCGGCTATGTCAGAGCCTCCTTCCCCCCCCCCGGGTACAGAATTCGGCATCCTATAACCCTAAACCCTAAACCCTGAACCCTAAACCGCCCTAAAGCGTTCATGTAGGGGCCTTAGCTTGGGCTCCTTTATAGTATAAGTAACCATCAGCCAGCGATGTGTACTGTAGGGGCCTCAATAATTAGAATAGGGTTTGGGGCTCCTTTATGGTCGAAGTATTAATAAGGAACCATGCGGAACAACATTGGTCGCTTTGGTGATTATTTAAGCTTCTACATTAACCCTGCACCTTCGCCCCAGTCCCTCCTGCTAAACCCGAAACCCTCAACCTTCGTCCCAGTCCTCGTAGAAGGATTCTTGCAGCTCTGGAACCAGCACTGAAGCCTGTTCCACCGTCGATTTTAGAGAGCATCGCTTGCTGCACGGAGCGGAAACGATGAGATGAGCATCAGTGACTTACAGTAGAAGCCCAAAAGTTGGAAACCCAATAGCCTCAATCCTTAAGAGTCATGTAAAGGGAACCCCAGCACTAATTTTCCTTAATCCGGTTTCCAGCTTTTGGGGGTTTACTATAGATTTAGGGCATAGGGTTTACAGGTTTGGGGTCGGGAGGCATGCGATCTAGGGCTTGTAGAGTTTAGGGCACCTTATACAGGGATGAATGGTAAGAGCGCACGCGACAAGCATAGTAGCAAAAGGAAGGATTGCACAAAAGGAACTCTTACATCCTACAGTAAAACTCACACCGGAAATCCTAACCCCCGATATGCAGCGGAACCCCAGATCCTATACACTTCGAAGACCGTTTCTCTTCTAAACGTCCTAAATATCCCAAATCCTCCGCAACACTAGAATGAACATGAGAGGTTGATCGTTTAGGGCTTGGGGTTCCGAGGCAAGAGCAAAGCCAGAGTGATGCATAATTCTCAACCCCCCCAAACCTAGCACTCTGACGCCTGAAACTGCAAGCCGTCTTTGTGCATTCACTTGCCTGGGCTGCTGTGTCCGCCAAAGCTCCGCCGAAGCGCTCTGTGCTTGCCACCTGAAGGGGTTTCCGGTCTTGGGGTGTCGGGCTTAAGGTTTAGGGTTTAGGGCTTAGGGATTAATATGTTTGGTCGAGGGTTCAGGGTTGAAGCTTGGTTGAAAGCCTTTCTTCTAGCAGTATCGTCGACGTGACAAAGAACCTAGAAAGCTTGAAGCATCGAGATTCGAGTTTGCAGTGTTTTGAAGATGTCGAGCTTCTTATGGTATCGGTTCTTGCTCCATGGGTTCGGGGGTTTAGGGTTTAGGCTGCATAGCTTTAGCGCCTCGGGGGTGTCAGGTCGTGACTATAGCGTTCAGAGTGCGAAGCTCTGTCATCCTCTATGCAACTTGCTCGGAAGCAGCTCTGAAACCTAAACCCTAAACCCTAAACCCCTAAACCCTAAACCCTAAACCCCTAAACCCCTAAACCCTAAACCCTAAACCCCCACAAGTGTTTACTGTAGGGTGTTGGATCTCGGCCATAGGAATTTGACCCGCTCCTCTGGCTGCAGTATCTCGCTTTCTGCCATTGCGACCTCCTACTACTAGCACGGTAGTAGTAGTAGTAGTAGTAGTAGTAGTAGTAGTAGTCGTAGTAGTAGTAGTAGTAGTAGCAGTAGTAGTAGTAGTAGGAGGAGGAGGAGTAGTAGTAGCAGTGCTTAAGGGACGAGTGCAATTGGGCCCCACTGCCATTCGTGCTGGCCGGCGGTACTATTGCTACTAAACCTGCTACTGCGACTTGTTGTTGCGACTATGACGATCGCCCCGATGACGACGACGACTGCTTCTACTCACTTCCACGACAAATCTGGTTTTGCTGACCATTGCTTACCATCGCCGCTGAGACTGCTGTCGTCACTTTGGCACACAAGCTGAGCCGAGGGCAAGCCCAGCCATCTGGTAGCGATCGAAGACCTGAACAGAGCGGGACAGGCAGCAAACAAGCTGTGAGTGGCGACATCCGGAGTGAGGGTTTCAGTGTATACGTAGTGTCAACCCTCAACCCTGAACCGCAAATTCTGCCCGAGGTCTAAACTCAAGACCTCACATCACAGCTGTACCACAGACCTACTTCCTAAACTTCACTAACCCTAAACCCTAAACCCCAAGGTCTTCAAAACCCTAAGCCGAAACTGTACCTCGCCCTGAACCCCACCCCCCTCCTTGTGCCTAAGTGGGAGTTTCCGAAAATAGGGGACCCTAATATAATACCCTAAATAGTAGGATCTATATTGTAAGGACCCAAAATAAGGTACCCCTAATTTTCGGAAACTCCCTAAACCCTAAACCCTATACATCCCTTATAGGAACCCTTAAAGGATCCCTTTAAAGGAACCTTAAGGTACCCCCTAATTTTCGGAAACTCCTAAGTCCGAAGCAATACTTTCGCACGCGAAAGCGAAGCCCAGCTCCGCACCCAAGTCCGAAGACCAGGATCCCAAGCCCGCAAGTTAGCGGCGCTTGGGGTCTTTAGGTTAGGGTTTAGGGTTTAGGGATTAGGGATTAGGGTTTAGGGTTTAGGGTTTAGGGTTTAGGGTTTAGGGTTTGGGGCTTAGGGTTTAAGGCTGAAAGACTTCCACCTAAGTCCGAAGAACCCGGGATTTCAATTCCGAGGCCAGACACCCAGAGCCTCCAAACCCCCTTAATTAAGGAATATACCTTAAATCATATTAGGGATCCTATTATAATTTAAGGTATATTCCTTAATTAAGGAATATACCTTAAATCATATTAGGGATCCTAATGTAATTTAAGGTATATTCCTTAAATCATATTAAGGACCCTACTATAATTTAAGGTATATACCTTAAATCATATTAGGGATCCTACTATAATTTAAGGTATATTCCTTAATTAAGGGGTTTTGGAGGCTCTGGGCACCTCTTGAACAGGGTCCACGTGTCTGGGAGGCGAGTCGTTCGCCTCACTGCCTGACACAGCGATGGAGGGCTGAAGAGGGTTGAGGGTTTAAGGATAAACCCTACCTGTGGATCCAAAAACCTACCGTTTTAAGGGTTAGACCCTCTAATTCAGGGGTCATAACCTACTATTTTTGCCTGGGTATAGTTATTAGGTGGGTAGTTTCCCATAAGCCTCCCATACCACTCCTATAAGGTAAAGGGGGTCTTATGGGAGTACTATGGAACAAGAACTACCCACCTGTAAGGGGCTTCTATTTACGGATAAACCCTAAACCCTGCATCCAAATCCCAAACCCTGCACACACCCCACATCCAAAATACAACGCTCTGCAGCCCAAATCCTAAAAACCCTACACTCTGAGTCAATGAGCCCCGGTAGTGCTCAGGGCATCTCAGGGCTTGGGATGAAATTTAAGGGTTCTGAGACCCCCAAATGAAACCAGTATAACAGCTCCTTAGAACCCTTGCAAATTCCTAGAAGAACCCTCTAAAACCCTATAAACCCCGACAAAGGCCCATAGAACCCGTATAAAGAACCCCGTACAAACTCCGTGACGAACCCTAAACCCTACACCCTAAACCCTAAACCCTAAACCCTACACCCTACACCCTAAACCCTAAACCCTAAACCCTAAACTGTAGCTGTCGGGACGGACGGTCCGGCTACCGGCTTCTGGGTTGGGGGGGCCTTTAGGGCTTCCGGAGTTTCGGGTGCCCATTTTTGAGCTACCGAAAACCCCTACTTTTTTGCAGGGCCCCTGAAAAAAATCCGTACTAGGTTTATAATAAGAGCCTACACAAATCTAGGTTTTGGTAGGTGAGGTAGGGTTTGTTTTAAAGGGCCTCTGAAGGGTTTCGAGTTTAGGGTTTAGGTGTTTAGGGAAACCCTAAGCCCCAAACTAGGCCCTAAACCCTCTGGTCCGAATCCTAAGCCCTAAATCCCAAGCCCTAGACACTATACCCTAATGTAGGAACCTGATTAAGAAACCTTGGGCCTTCATTAGGGTTCCTTTAAAGGGGATCTATAGCGGTTCCTTTAAAGGGGATCTATAGGGTTTAGGGTTTAGGGGTTTGGGAAGGAACCTGATTAAGAAACCTTGGGCCTTTATTAGGGTTCCTTTCAAGGGGATCTATAGGGGTTCCTTTAAAGGTGTTCTATAGGGGTTTAGGGTTTAGGGGTTTGGGAAGGAACCTGATTAAGAAACCTTGGGCCTTTACTAGGGTTCCTTTAAAGGGAATCTATAGGGGTTCCTTTCGCGGCATCCAACATGTTGGCGCCGAACTGGCTGAGGACGCTGTCCACCCCCTGCGCGGCACGGTGCCAGTCACGGGCGCCCACTGCCGTGTACACCGGCCTGAGTGCAGCCCTGAGCGCCTCCTTGGTCTGAATAGCCAAGTCCGCGTTGGCGATGTGCACTGCCATGTACGGGTCCCGTTTGGCGAAAGATCGCCATTTCTTGTAGAACATGTAGTGCGGAACCCCTATGAAGGCATTGGCACTCACCGCTTCTGGTGTGATCGTAGGCACCACAGTCGGGGCGGTGGGCACGTGATCCTCCATCACACCCCGGGAGGCGGCATCACCTGTTGACACGAGTGAACCTGTCATCACAGCACCTGCGCCCTGAGCCTCAGTGTTCAGCGATTTTCCTCCTAGCGGTGTGCCGCCGGCCGAGGTGACACTCCGCGGAGCCTGGGCCTTCTCAGTCTTGTATGCCCTTGCCATGTGTGAAGCGGCAACTGGCTCTGGTATTTTTGCCCGGGCGGTCACATCACCGGCCTGGAAGAGCCCATACATTGCCAGGGTGCTCTTCGTTCCAATGTCCACTATAACCACATCGTCATCATCAACATCATCATCAACATCTGGCTGGCCTCTGCAGGCGCCGAAGCGTCTCTGATGCGCTTCATGCCCTGTCGACCATCCCCGCCGCTAGAAGTCGGCGCTGGCACCACAGTCTGCGACTTGCCCACCGGCGCAGGATCCGCGGGCTTGCTCCTGCCCACAATCGTGACCGCGAGGTCTGGGACCTTCGGGACTGCGGTCATTACGATCTGCATCGGGGTCGGCACTCCAAACATGCACAACTGGAGGACTGCCAACTTGGTCCCTCCGTCCACTGTTGCACATGAAGGCACCTTGCTCGAGAACACATTGGTGCTTGATCTTTCGGGGTTTAGGGTTTAGGGGTTTGGGAAGGAACCTGATTAAGAAACCTTGGGCCTTTATTAGGGCTCCGTATATGAATCCTACTATTTGGGGGCTATAGGCCCAGGCTTTCTTAATCAGGTTCCTATGCTAGGCCCACGAAGGCTGCCCAGGAAACGTGCGAAATCGCAGAATACCCACAAAGAATCTCGGGGTTCGGGGCCTTAAGACTTTAGGGCTTTAGTGGTTTAGGGTTTAGGGCTTAAGGGTTTGATGTTCTTTTGCCGCTAGAACGCCACGTTTAGGGCTTCGGGTCCAGGGTGTGAGACATCTGAGGCATGGTGCTGGGGTTTAGTACGTTTTTGGGCTTCAGTCTGCATCTACTTTCTCCGGTTTAAAGGTTCAGGCGTTCTTGCTTGAAGATTCAGGATTTAGGCGCTTGTGCGCTTTCTGCGTTCCGTGCCTTAGGCTACGGAGATCAGGAAACTGGCACAAGCTCCAAACTGCAAACCACAGCCCCATACTATAGGGGCCTTAATAATTAGAATGGGGTGTTGGGGCCCATTATGCTACAGTTATAATAAGGAATCCCCCAAAAGAGTATGGGTAATTATGAAGGCCCCTATATTAGGTAGCGCAAAGGGTTTAAGGTCCCTGAGCCGCCCGAACCCACAGACTCCAATATCCCTTAATTAAGGAATATACCTTAAATCATATTAGGGGTCCCCCTAAACCCTAAACCCTAAACGTCCTACTATAATTTAAGGTATACTCCTTAATCAGGGGATATTGGAGTCTCTGGGAAACCCCTAAGGCTGGAGCCTGACCGCAAGCTCTTGGGCGACTTCCCTNACCCTAAACCCTAAACGTCCTACTATAATTTAAGGTATACTCCTTAATCAGGGGATATTGGAGTCTCTGGGAAACCCCTAAGGCTGGAGCCTGACCGCAAGCTCTTGGGCGACTTCCCTGGCTTGTGTCTTTGTGGGCTACCAGGGGTTTAGGGGTTTAGGGTTTAGCCAAACCCTACTTTTTCGTAGGTTCTTAGCATACACCCTCATATGGAATTTATAAGGGGCCCTAGAAAAAGTAGGTTTGGCAGGCTAAGGTAAGTGTAAGGCTAGTGGCTTTGAGGGTCAGGCTTGCGAGGCCGGGGTTGGGCGTTTGAATTTGCAGCCTTGCGCAGGAGCAGGAGTAGTCGTCGTAGTCGTCGTAGTAGTAGGAGTAGTAGGAGTAGTAGGAGTAGTAGGAGTAGTAGGAGTAGTAGGAGTAGGAGTAGTGGTAGTCGTCGTCGTAGTAGTAGTAGGAGTAGGAGTAGGAGTAGTAGTAGTAGTAGTAGAGTCGTCGTCGTAGTAGTAGTAGTAATAGTACTGCGTAACGGCAAACGAGAGCCGATCGGCCTTACGCACAATCTTGCACCACGTGCACCACTTGTACCACTTGCACCACGGGGGGAGGGGACCGGTAATCTTGGCAATCTCGAAGACCCAAATGGCCAAGATTACTAAGATTACTCCCCACCCCCAAGTGGTGCAAGTGGCAAGTGGTGCCGGCGGTCAAGATTAGCAAGATTGGGCAAGACTGGCTCTCAATTGCCGGCATAGTGAAATAGTAGCAGTAGTAGCAGCAGCAGCAGCAGTAGTGGTAGTCGTGGTGGCAGTGGCAATGGCAGTCGCAGTGGCAGAAGTGGAGAGCGGGAAGCAACAGTTGGAGGGTGGTGGACCGGCGCCCAAGTCGCGTCCAGAGTGAGCCAAGGCTTTCCTTAGGGCTTAGGCTGTAGTGTTTAGGGGTTTAGGGTGTACCCTATTTCATGAAACCCCTACAGTAACCCGTATGGTAGCCCGTGAAAGCACCCTTAAAGGAACCGATTCTAGTATTTTAGGATATTTTAGGCAGCCCTGATTCCCCAACCCTAAACCCTTCAAAATGGCGTCCAAAGCAGGCCAAGGCTGTCCTGACAGGGCCGGCTTCGGATTTGCCGCACTGCGGAGCTTGTTCTGCTCTTGCCTGGGCAAGTGGAACGTGGGTCGAACCCATATAGTTTAGAGCCTTTTATAATAATCAGAATAGATTAGACTAGTTTTGGTGGTGTTATATTCTAGTCTTATACCCGAAACCTTAAACCATCAACCCCTAAACCCTAAACCCTATCCCCCTAAACCCTAAGAGCAGAATCAGGGGTGCTCTTGATATGCTGTTCGACTGCTTTGACTTGTTTGGGGTCTGCGCTGACATGCCGCTGAGGCCCTGACCATCTTTTCATGAGGTCCTGGTGCTGCTGATGCTGCACCGGCAGCTTGGGGACGTCGAAGGTCTGCTTAGCCTCGGTCACTGTCACCACCTCCTGGAAGATGGTAGAAAGGGTTTAGTTTAGGGTTTAGGGTTTAGGGTAGAACGGGCTGCCGGGTTGGGAAGCGCCCAGACCTTCCAAAATCCCTTAATTATGGAATTTACCTTAAATTATAGTAGGAGCCTTAATATGATTTAAGGTATCTTCCTTATTTTAAGTGATATTAGAATCCCCTAAACTTTAAACCCTATAGATCCCTTAAAGGAGCCCTAACCCTAGGTATATTCCTTAATTAAGGGATTTTGGAGGCTCTTGGCTCTTCCCTTCAAACCCAAACCTCGGGCCCATGGTTTCGGCACCAAGGGTCACCCTTGTCCTTTTGGAAATAATAGACAGGGCCCTCTACCTATATCCCTTAGTAGGAATTACTTAAAGAAGGTCTACTAACCGGTCTGTAAATTCTTTTGGGGGAACCATCAAAAAGGACAAGGCTGCCACGGGTGCCCAACCCCCAGCTGTTTGCAGCGGAAACCCAGAACTTTGCACCGCATCACCCGATGGGCGTGAACGCAAAGCCCTGGGCCCTGAACTCCGAAACCAAAAATCCCGAAACCCTACATCCCTGAACTCTAAAACCCCTGAACCTCAAAAGTTAGAACTCGAAACTCGAAACCTCAACCCCCAAGCAAGAAACCCAAAGCCGGAAACCCCCAACGCAACTCTCAAACCCTCCACCCTGGGCTCCAGACCCAAGCCTGAATCACCCTTAGGAGTTCTAGGTTCCTGAGTAGCCCCTTTATCATAAGGGTACCCTTTTTCCTACTATTCGGTTTTAATAAGGGGACCCGAAAATAAAAAGGGCAAAAGGGTGCTACTCAGGAACCTAGAGTTTAAGGATTTATTGATCCAAAGCGGGCGGAGGATAAAACTTTCTGTCGACGAGAAAGATAGTACTTGTCACTGGGAGCGAGCTGGTAGTGTGACTGTACCGCGCATAACCCCTAAACCCTAAACCCCTAAACCCTAAACCCTAAACCCCTAAACCCTAAACCCCTAAACCCCTAAACCCTAAGCCCCTAAACCCTAAACCCTAAACCCCTAAAGGGAGACGCCGGGGGACCCGTTTAGGCGGCCCGGGCCACCTAGCAAAGAACAAAACCTCAGCAAGTTTCTACACAAGATCAACACCCCAAGGCCCCTGACAATCACCTACATAGTAACAGTAGTCATAGTAACAATGATGGTAAGAGTGGTAACAATAATAGTGGTGATGATGATACGAGTAATAATGATGATGATAACAGTAGCTTACAATATAGACTGATAACTTAAAAATATTGATAAACATGAAAAGAATAAGAAGCAGAATAAGAATCTTCATTTACACTTACTTATAATATAAACTAAAGCTGCTCCTTCTTGGGCGGGTCTTGGTCCCGGAGGTCTGGATCCTGACCTTGGCGGAGCGCTCCCCACTCGACCTGGCCGCTGATTTTCAGGTTTTAGGGCTTTGGGGGTCAATTTTTTTTCAGGGTTTAGGGGTTCAGGGTTTAGGGTTGCTAGGGGTTTAGGGGTTAGGGTTTAGGGTTGTTAGGGGTTTAGGGTTTTTCAATGGTTTTTTCAAGTTTTAAAGTTTAAGGGGTTTAGGGTTTTTAAAGGCTTTAGGGTTTAAGGGGTTTAGGGCTTTTGGGGGTTTAGGGTTTCCGGGGGCCTAGGGTTTAGGGGGTTAGGGTTTAAGGCTTTAGGGCTTTAGGGCTTTAGGGTTTAGGGTTCAGCAGCTCTGGTCCAGTATCTAGTCGAGCTCGCTATTTAGAGCATGGAAATTACCCACCCACCCACCCAGAGAATCCCAAAACAATAAGAAATTACAAGTTTTTATCACTACCCACAGCTTAGTTCAACACTTTCACTTTAAACGAACACTGTTTATGTTAATATAGTTGCAAATGCTGGAACTAACAGTCAAACCATAAAGCCAACATAGAGCCCTGAGTCCTAAACCCTAAAGCCCAAACCCTAGGCCCTAAAAGCTAAAGCCAAAAACCCTAGGCCCTAAACTCTAAAGCCCAAACCCTAGTCCCGAAACCCTAAAGCCCAAACCCTAGGCCCTAAACCCTGAAGCCCAAACCCTAGGACCTGAACCCTAAAGCCCAAGGCCCCAGTCCTTAAACCCTAAAGCCCAAACCCTAGGCCTAAACCCTAAAGCCCAAACCCAAAGCCCTGTAGGGTTTAGGGCTTTAGGGTTTCTGGTCTTCTGTAGGCTTCGTAGGGGTGAATGAAATGAAGGTTCAAGCGGCTTTGCGCAGCTTGTGGGCTCATAAGGTTTTTTTTTGAGTGCAGTCATAAGGGTTTAGGGTTTCGAGTTTAGCACTTAGTACTTACGGTTTGGGGTCTGGGGTCGCGGGGGTCCCAGACCTGCCAAAATCCCTTAAGTAAGGAATATACCTTAAATCATATTAAGGACCCTACTATAATTTAAGGTATATTCCCTAATTAAAGGATTTTGGAATGTCTGGGCATAAGGGCCTACCTGAACTAAATTTTATGCAAGGTTTCGCAGGGTTTCATGTTACAACCCTAAACCCTAAACCCTAAACCCTAAACCCTTGCTCTTGGGTGGTTTTCTACTGGGCTCAGGAGGGTAGGGAGGGTTCTACATGGGTAGTTGTCAAAATTATGGTCCCTTTTTGGGTACCCTAAATATTCGTCGTATTGTATTAAGGACCCAAAAAGGGACCATAATTTCGACAACCACCCACATGGGTCTGATTCGGCTTCATAACATGGGGACGTTCGATCGGATGTGTAGGCGTTTTAGAAGGGTCTTGAAGGCTCTTGTTCGAGCTTCAGCGCTTTCGATAGATTTGTCAAAAGGCTTGATGCTTTCATGGGTTTTGATGCTTGAAAAGACCTGGCTCATTGAAGTTTATGTTTGAAGGTTCATGTTTAGGGTTTGGGATTTGTGTACCCGAAACCCGAAACCCTAAAAGAGTAGCACTTGGGCAGGCATTTGTTGCACGGCCTTGGGCCTGCATTTGGTCTCGGGTGATGAGGGGATGAGGCTTCCCGAATTGGGTTTGGTGCAGCTTGGGTGCACCGAGGTCTAACCCCTGATAAAAGGGTTCAACCTGAAAGAAAAGCATTCGTCACAGGGACTGCGCCCTGACCTGAATCCCACAACTGTAGATGTCAAGTTGCCGCCCTTTTTGAGAATGTCGATTCACTCCGATACGGCACGAGTGATGTTGGCGCTGGCGTTCATCCACTTTGGAGGGGCGCCGGTGATGGCATCGCGACGTTGAACTCCACCCACACAACGGGCACCGGCTCCCCTTTTTTTCTTTTAGGATTTGGTCGGTGTCGTTCTCCAGCTTGGTGAAAGATGGGGGCCTTAATAATCAGAATAGGGTTTTGGGGCCCGTTATACCATAACTATAATAAGGAGCTACCCAAATAGTATTGGGCCACAAGACAGAAGCTGAACCGAAAGCCCCGATCTACATATGCTGGCAGCCGCTATCTTAAAGCCTGCAATTAGCATAACCCCAAAACCATTCCTAGAGCCGAAAACCCTAGACCTTGAGAGCCTCGAAAATCCCAAAGCCGAAATCTCTAACACCTGAAACCTTGCAACCCTAAAACCAAGCTCCCTCTTCTGCTACAGGCTAGTAACCCTAAATCGTAAACCCTGAACCCTAGAAGCCCTAAACCCTAAAAGCCCTGAAACCCAAAAAGCCCTAACCCCTAAGACGCTAAACCCTAAACCCGTATTGGATCCCTGTAAAAGAGCCCGTATAGATCCCTTTCAGGGACCCTTTATAGATCCCTTTATAGTGAACCCCAGAAAGTTGGAACATCGATTTAGGATGATTCATGCTTAAATTCCCTTTACTTTACTTTAAGGGCATGAGGCTAATGATGTTCCAACTTTCTAGCTTCTACTATAAGGTCCCTAAACCCTAAACCCTAAACCCTAAACTCCCTTTCAGGGACCCCTTATAGATCCCTATAAGGTTAACCGCCAGACCCTCCAGTCGCCAGCGATCATTACAGCCACAAAGGGTTTAGGGTTTAGGGGTTCCGGGTTTAGGGTTTAGGGGTTCAGGGTTTAGGGCTTTTTGGGTTTCAGGGTTTAGGGTTTTAGGGTTTAGGGTTTAGGGTTTAGGATTTCAGGGCTTAGGGCTTTTTGGGTTTAGGGCTTTTAAGCTCTAGGGCTCCACGGGTTTAGGGATTTAGGGCTCAAATGTTCTTCGCCCCAAACCTGACACCCCTAAACCGCTGAGCATATGGGTGGTTGTCAAAATTAGGGTCCCTTTTTGGGTCTGTATTATAATACGGCACCTATTATTTAGGGTACCCAGAAAGGGACCCTAATTTTGACAACCACCCATATCCCTTTGAGGGTTCAAGAAGGGTTCGCAGAAAGGTTCTATGATAAAGGGACCTTGATAAGTAGAATAAACCTGGTATAGATACAATAAGGAACCCCTAAGGAACAATAGTGAAGCGACAATCATGCAGGCTTCCAAGAGTGTTTTAGGGGCCTGGTTAGGGTAGCAACCCTTTCAGGTGTAGATGAACCCTATATTCACGAACACTTGCTTTAAACTAGGTTCCCCAGTAGCCCCATAATGATAAGGGTACCCTTTTTCCTACTGTTCGGTTTTAATAAGGGAAACCAAAAGAAAAAGGGTAAAAGGGTACTAATGGGGCACCTAGTAAAGGACCCTAGAAAGTTGATGCCCAGGCAGGAAAGGACCTGCCAGGCGTAGAAGGCATCCGACTTATCCACGGTCGGATGGACATCCTGGCTTTAGCATCGAACGGTAGTGCGGGCTCTTTTGCGCGTACTGTGACCGCTGGGGCTTAGGTCCAGGGCTTTCGGGCTGTATAGGCGTTTTACAAGTTGTCTATCTTGGGTTTTGGCTTCACGACTTCAGGATTCAAGGGCTTAGGGTTCTGCGATCACAGTAGTGTCCCAGCCAGCCGACCCCACGATGTAGGTTTCAGGGCGGGCTTCTTTCGATTTCGCTTTCGGAGCCTAGGGGGTTCGACTTTTGGGTTGCAACTTTTAGGGTTTAAGGCCTAGGCTTAGGGGGTACAAGGGCCACCCGATACCCCTCAGCCGAAAGCTCTTACGAGTCCGGATCTGAGGTGCTGTCCAACAATACTTCGTCATTCTTCAAAACCCTAAGCTTTAGGAGGTTTTGGGCGAGGTAATTTAGGGTTTGGGGTTTGCGCCACACTCTCCAAATCCTAAACAATGCGGGAAATCGTAATGGGATTCCTTTATCCTTATGCCCTTGAACTTCTCATGTAATCCTGCATCACATACTGGTCCACTTAGTGGGAAAACGAGTCCAAGCGCTTTAATCAGTCCGTACCCTCAGTCCGGGATTGCGGCACACCGGAGGGTTGTCCATAGACCTGCTTCCTGCATGCAATGGTCCGTCTGCAGGCGCCCGACAAAATCTGCCTCACCTGCGTTCTCGAGTAGCTGGAAACAATGGTGCCAATAACGGTCGAAGAGACATTGCCATGCTAGCAGTCAACCGAGTATACGGTTCGCATCTGAGAGCCACGGAAACGCGCAATAACATGCCTTAGTGCTTTGATATGATGTAGAATCCGCAGGACATGCTCCACCAAGGTGTCCCAATGCTCCATCAACCTGACCATGAAATCCGTGATTTGGACGTACCAGATTTGCATGTGTTCCACGGCTGACCTGGGGAGCTTCCGGTCCGCATGAGTTAAGTACCACTTCACCAAGGGCTTAGGGTTTAGGGTTTAGGGGTTTAGGGTTTAGGGGTTTAGGGTTTAGGGTTTAGGGTTTAGGGACCGGGTGGCTCCGGCTGGGCAGCAACGGCACAACGGCACGGATGTCCCAGCACACATCCGGCGAATCGTCGTGAACCCTGCCAGAACCATTATCGAACCCTCTACTTAGCTGCCAAGCTTGGGGTTCCAGAGTTCCGAGACCTTCGATTGGAAGCCAGATGGGACTTTTAAGATAGTAGGCTTGGAGATAATGCGTTTCAATCACCAAGCTACTATCCTAAATCTTGAGCAGAGAGTTTGCGGGTTCTATCATAGCCTTCGCTTCAAGAGCCCTAAGGAAAAGTAATTTCCAATTCTTCAGAACTCTACACCCTGCAACCTTTCCCTAAACCCTAAACCCCACACCCGAAACCTTAGACCCACAATGGCCCTGGGCTTTTTAAGGGTTCGGGCCTACGACCTAAAAAGGCCGGCCCCGTCCTCCACAAAATGGATCTTCAGGGGGAAGTTCGGTTTGCGCCTCGGCCCGCTGTGGTCCGCGAGTTTCAGATTTTGGGGGCTCTTGAATTATGGTCTAGCCGGAGGTGTGAGCTCCACAAGGGGGTTCTTGCCTTGTCGACCTATTTAGAGTCTTGAAGTTTTGAGGGTTTCCAAGGTTTAAGGGTTCAGGGCGTGTAATTTAAGGTTTAGGGTTGAGCATTAAGGGCTCATGCTGCCTTTTGTCGCATGGCATCTCGTGCTGTGCTCGCTATGCCCAAACTTTCTGAAGGCCTTGGATGGAGCTTGTAGCAAGCTAAACCCTAAACCCTAAACCCCTAAACCCCTAAACCCTAAACCCTAAACCCCTAAGCTCGCTCATGGGCGATGTTGGACCAGTTCCCCTAAATGCTCATCCCTAAACCCTACAGTGAACACCAGAAAGTTGGAACATGGCTTTAGGAGGATTGGTGCTAGGGTCCCTTATACTTTACCTTAAGGGCATGAGGATATTGATGTTCCAACTTTCTGGCATCTACTATAAACCTTCAATACCCTGTGTGATACTGTCATGCCTGGCACACGGAAAATGGTCTGTCCAGAAACCAGCCTAGCAAACAGTTCATGGCCATGCCATGTGTCCGCGGGATTTCAGAACCAGGCCTTGAACAAGTCATGTCCTCGCCATGCGGTTGATGGACAAAATCCTGCATTACCCATAGTAAGGCATATACCATAATTCCCATAGTTTAGGGTCCTTAAGGTCATGCAGGATTTTGTCCATCAACCGTGTCACAGCAGTTTGGTCAGCTGTCATTCTGGATTCAGGTGGGGCTGACACTCCACGGCAAGTCTGCGGAGCTTGACATGGAACTTGCACCTGTGCTCCGCCAGTTGCTGCACCTGATGCCAGCCCAGGAACAAGATGGGCCAGGGGTCGCAAGACTTCAACATCCTGGAAGAGTAGCACAGAACACCTCGGGCTGCTGTCGAGGACCTGGAAACGGGTGGCGCCAATGGAAAACATGTCGAAAGATGGCTGCACCTTCACCATCTTATTCGAGTCGATGTGCTCGATCAACTCGAAAGGCTTAATATGGGGGCCTTAATAATTAGAGTAGGGTTTTGGGGGGGCCCAGAATAAATCTAATAAGGAACCCCCAAAATAGTATGGGTAATTAATTAAGCCCCTATAGCATAACCCATGGTACCAAGTGAGCTGTGGGGCTCAAGGTTTGAGGCGTGGCATTTAAGGCTTTAAGGCTTTGGGTTTAGGTTTTAAAGTGCAGCGGCCTTTCTGTGCGCAGTCGGGCCTGCCTATTATAGGCATACACTCGGAAGGAGCATCCCAAGAAGGGAAAAACCACTAGGTGTTCAGGGTTCAGGGTTTAGGGTTAAGGCTTTGGGGTTTGAGGACGTACCTGAACCCTAGGAAACTACTTCGTTTGTATCGGTCCTTGTCAAGATAGGCTTTTGGGCTCACGGGGGCCCTTGCACTACCCTCTAAAGCCCTTGAAGCAGCCCCAAAAAACTCCCCTCCCAGACCCCCGGGAGGATCCAAAAAGTAGATCCCATAATGGGGGTTCCTATAAAGTACCCTTAGTAGTATAGGGCCCCAAANAAAAAACTCCCCTCCCAGACCCCCGGGAGGATCCGAAAAGTTGATCCCATAATGGGGGTTCCTATAAAGTACCCTTAGTAGTATAGGGCCCCAAATTAGGGGATCTACTTTTTGGATCCTCCCGGGGGTCTGGGCTTAATTACAGCAGAAGCCAGAAAGTTGGAACATGGCTTTAGGAGGATTAGTGCTAGGGTCCCCTTATACTTTACCTTAAGGGCATGAGGATAATGATGTTCCAACTTTCTGGCTTCTACTATACAGGTTCAGGGTTCAGTGCTTCGGATTCTAGACCCCGGAACCCGAAACCCTAAACCCCTTAAAACCCGAAACCCTGTACCCTAAACTCCTAAACCCTCTAGCCCCTGGGCCCTGAACCCCTAAACCTGAAACTGAAGATCCAAGACGCAATTCCTCCAGATCCTTCGTCTGCAACACCTCGCGCACGCAGTTCACCACGTAGTAAAGCCGACCTGGGTCTTTGCTTTTGGGTCCTCCTCCAGCTTTCTATACTTTTCTACAAAGCTTCATTGAAGGATACACTTCCAGGGTTCTAGAAGGGTCGTAAATGGGTCCGGGTCCTACGAGGGCTCGAGTTCTCTAAGGTTTGCCTTTCTAACAAAAGAGTTGTCAAACTTCTATCAGGGGAGCTCTCTAAATTCGGGTCCATATTGGGGTCCTTTTATACGGGTGCCGTACTATTTTGGGGACCTATAAAGGGACCCTAATTTACAGAACTACCCATAAGGGTTCTATACACCTTGGTCTTTCTGGCTCTGGGAGGTCGGGTTCTGCATTTTAGTCTTACAAGGCTAAGGGCTTACAAGTTTAGTGCTCTACGGCTTCAGGATTTCTGAGGATCTCCAAATTCTGCTTGGTTCCGAAACCCTAAACGCAGCCCAGCAAAACTGCATTCAAGGTAACGGGTACACGTGCTCAGGCTTTAGAATAAGAAGCCGGGTTTCTGCCGTTTCTACGGCAACCTTCGGAATTTCGGGTATAGAGTTAGGGTTTAGGGTTTAGGGTTTAGGGTTTAGGGTTTAGGGTTTAGGGTTTAGCGTTTCTACAGCAACCTTCGGCATTTCGGGTATAGAGCAAGCTAACAATTCAGGGTGACATACAAGCTGGGCTAGCGTAGTCGATGCGCTGCAGGTCCCCAAAGCGCAGGCTACAGTGCACTGCTAGGAGGATTGCTCCAAGGGCAAATTTGGTGGTATTGGCTGCAGGGGTTGCAAACATGCATTTCCCATGCCGCCACAAGGCACCGCGGGATCGGCAGGGCTTCTTTGCGGTCCTTGGCAGTGCCCCTGAGGGAATGGGCGGATATCACGAGCCTGTCCAGATCACGACTGAGGCTACACCATTGTGCTTGTCGCGCAAGCCAGCGCAGAGCCTTGATGGAAGACTGGGTCCGACTGCTGATGGATCTCTCTATCTTGGCTGTGCGAGGCTCTAGCCGCGGCCAAGAAGTCCGGAAGCTGAGCCAGCGAGACATCATCAAAGTCCACTGCCGAGCTGCAGCACAAAAAGCAACATAAGGGGACTTAATAATCAGAACTGAGTTCGGGTCTGCTTCACAGTATAGAAATAATGAGAAACCCTAAGGAATAAGGTTTAGCGTTTAGGCTTATCATACACGTGCCAGCAACATTACGCATGCCCGAAGAATCTCAGCGCTAAATGCCACTATACACAAAACCAGAACCAGAACCTTAAGAAACAGAAGGCGAAGTTCATCCAGAACAACGGTGCCGAAATGCTGACCTCTTGGCCCATATTTAACCCACAGTGGGTAGAACAGAACTTTAAACCCAGAATCAAACTACACAAAACAAGTGTGTAAACCTCAAACCTTAAAACCCTCAAACATAACAAAGAGCTGTCTGTACAAAAAGCTGACAGCAAGCCCTGGTGTGAAAAGCCCTCAACCCTAAACCCTTAAAACAAACTCAGCGCCGAACCTTCCGTCTGCCTGGGGATCTCTCTCTCGAGCAGGAGCTCATCCAACTCTTCCCTCCAATCCTCGCTGTACTCAAGCTCCACCTAGGCTTCGTGACAGATAGGGTTTGCGGTTGAGTAAAGGTGGGGCTTGGGCTTCGGGGTTTATGCCTTTTACAGTTTGATGGAAGCGGTTTTAACTACTGCGATGTACCATCGACGACTTGGGAGTAGTCTAGAAGGGCTTTAGGGCTTAAAGTTCAGGGTCTAGCTGGGCTTAGGGTTTAGGATTTAAGGTTTGGGAGTCATTTCCGTTCTGTCGAAGTTCGGGGCGATGCCACGGCTACCTGTACTTTGCAAAGGTACTCGTCTAGCACTGAGGAAGAGCCGATGAAGCCCCGCAGACCCCAAACCTGCAACACTGGACCCGAAGAAAAAAAAACCTACCTAAAGCCTGAAAGGAGGGACAAGAAACTCGCGGCAATAGAACCCTGAAACCTTCAAACCCGTGAAACCCTAAAGCTCAAACACTTAAACCCTGTAAACCCCGAACCCCAGAGCCCAGAACACAACAAAAAAACACCAAACCCAAAAACACATGTAAACCCTGAATAACCCTAAACCCTAAACCCTAAACCCGAAAGCCCTAGACTCATAAGGGCGGGGCCAGTCCGGTGAACGCGGATGGACCGGGCTCCTGGCAGAGTCCCTGAGTTCCTACGGTGATCCCCATCACCGGCTTAAGGTTCCTGCGAAACGGTTTCTTGGCTGACTTCTGAACCCCTCCTAAAAGTTAAACTTTTAGCCTCCTTGTTATAGTTAATATAGAAACCCAAAAAGCTAAAGTCCTAAGAGCCAACCAGAAGAACGCCAAGGTTTAGGGTTTAGGGCGGATTCCACAAGGCTGGCGTGCTTGAAGGGCACAATCTAAGGGCACTAGCTGGAAGAGTCAAAGGGCGCATACTACAAGGCTTCCACAAGCGTTCTATAGAGGCTGAGGGGTTTGCATGAAAGAGGCCTATAGTAGTAGCCAGAAAGCTGGAACATCATTATCCTCATGGCCTTAAGGTAAAGTGTAAGGGATCCTAGCACGAATCCTCCTAAACCCATGTTCCAACTTTCTGGGGTTCACTATAGTAGGGTTTGGGCGTTGGGTGTTGGATTTAGGGTTGGGGGCTTGCGGTCAGAATCAATCACAGCAGCGGCAGCAGCAGAAGTGGAAGTGGTGGTTGCCATTGTGATGTTCATGATGATGGCCATCATCATCATCATGGTCATGACCATGATCATCATCGTGATCATCATCATCATCATACTAATGCTGCTGATGACGATGCCATGCTGATGCATGCTCATTCTGATGTCGGTTGCTCTTGCTGTTGCAGTTGAGAGTTGCACGGCAACGCCACAAAAGTACTTCGATGAACAACGCCATGCCATCCGTAGGCGCCTAGAAACAGCCAGCGTTGTTGATGGTACTTTGTACTAAATCGAAAAGGTCAGTGAGGTAGCCTAACAATGCGAACACCGGTAGGCATAACTTTGGCCAAAGAGGCCCCAGCTTAATTCAGTTCTTGCAAAACCCCAACCCTGAACAGTGGAACAGCAAAATGATCAGAGCTCCCAACACTCTGACAAAAATGAATGGGAATCCCTCATTCGCGCCCTGCAAGCAAGAAGAAGAGCTCAAAACCTGAAGGGCGTCGAAGGAAGAACAAGGAAGGACCCAAGGATTCAACGGTTTTCGCAACACAGGATCTGTAAACCACCACACCACAAAAACAGTACAGGGGCCTGAAGAAGTAGAATAGGCCTTTTGGGTATATTATGCTCTAATTACAATAAGGAACCCCAAGGAACGCAGCACCTTGCCGTCAGGTTCATCCTCCACTGAGTTCTGATGCTCCTTGGCTCGGGACTCCTTGAACCCTTAATCCTAATCCCTCAAGCCTAAAAGAAGGCCCACACCCTGAACTCGTTTCCCCAGACCCGGCATCCACCCAAAAAAGACCAAACAAAGCCTAACCTGTCTCCCGAATGCCCGAGCAGAAAACACCAATATTGCCAATAGCCTAAACCCTAAAAACCTGAACCCTAAACCCTAAAACCCATAAAAAAAACTCCAAACCCTAAAACCCCTAAAAACCCCTAAAAACCCTAAGCCCTAGAATGCCTAACGCCAGAAAAGATCCCTTTACCTGGACCCCAAAAGTATGTAGAATAATTGCCGTTTATGGGTATTGGGCCATTATTTTACCTACTCTTGGGGGTTTAGGTAAGGGAACCCTACAGTGAACCCCAGAAAGTTGGAACATGGATTTAGGATGATTCATGCTGGGATTCCCTATACTCTACTTTAAGGGCAGGAGGCTAACGATGTTCCAACTTTCTGGCTTCTACTATAGACCCTAAACCCTAAACCCTAAACTCCCTTTCAGGGACCCCTTATAGATCCCTTTAAGGTTAACCGCCAGACCCTTAAGAGCTCCAAGTCTCTGGTGAACCGCCAGCTCCCTGGTCCCCGAGGGCCAGGGAGGCTTGGGAATGAGAGCTGGCCTGTCATTCAGCTTCAGAATCTGTAGGGTTTAGGGTATAGGGTTGAGGGCTTAGGGTTTAGGGTATAGGGTTTAGGGTTTAGTGTAGAGGGTTGAGGGCTTAGGGCTTAGGCTATAGGGTTTAGGGTTTAGGGTATAGGGTTTAGGGTTTAGGGTATAGGGTTTAGGGTTTAGGGTATAGGGTTTAGGGTATAGGGTTGAGGGCTTAGGGTTTAGGGTATAGGGTTTAGGGTTTAGTGTAGAGGGTTGAGGGCTTAGGGCTTAGGGTATAGGGTTTAGGGTTTAGGGTATAGGGCAGAGGGTTTGGGGTTTAGGGTATAGGGCATAGGGCTTTGGGGGTTTAGGGTTTACGGTCTTAGCACAGCTTCAGAATCGAGACGAACCCTTCATCTTGAATCTTACCGGTGCTTACAAGTTAAGGGGGAGGAGAGTGATCCCTACAATAGTCCCTATCTACTCCCTTATAATGGTCCTCCAACCTCTGCTGTAGTCAAAGATTTGGGGTTTTGGGGTAGCCCTGAGCCAAAAGAATTCCTGAACGCTGAACCCGGAACCCTAAACCCTAAACCCTTAAACCCTAAACCTTGGAAAACTCTTGGAACCCCCGGCCTGAACCGTACACCCCAAAATTCAAACAAATCTCTTGCCATAGGGACCCTAATGGGGGTAGGGGGGAGGGGGGGGGGCCTTAATACCTATAATAAGGCCTTAATACGGTTTTTTTAGTGAAGTATAGTCCCCTACCCCCTGTCCCTATGATCTTGTCATCAAGACCGGTTCAAAACCAATCTAGAACGAACCCCGTGCAAGACCACGCCTACAAGCCTGTCAAAACTCAGGCAGCCCATTCTTAAAGGAAAAAGCCCTAAACCCTAAACTTAAAGAAAAAAACCTCTCCGAGCCTGGTGTTTCATCTCCAGAACCGCGCTTTCCGCCACGGCAGGGCGCTCCGCCCACTGCTTCGCCCAGTCCATAAACCGGGGATCCACGGGGTTCTCCTGTATACTTCGGGCTTAGTGCTTTTCTTGGGGTTTCATAGGTTTCCGTAGGGAGTTGCAGGGTTTCTTGTCTGATGTCTTTATGGGGTTTCGGTAGGGATTCAGAAAAGGTTCCATAATTGATCTGGGGCTCGATGAACCTCAGAACAAGGGCTCTCCTCGCGCTGGAAGGCTAAAGGCATTCGGCAGTCGGTATGTTTCACCGCACATATCGCAGCCCAAGCGTTAAGCACTCTCCCAAACTCCCACTGTGGACCTTAAACCTGAAAGCTCAGCGACGAAGTACTGAACTAAATACCTCAAAAACCCCCTAGCCCCCCTAAACGCCCAAACCCCGCAACCCGCCTGAACCCCAAACCCTGAGCAACCTCTCCTCTACCTCGTCATCTGGGAAGACGACATGCGACACATGGGAGCGACGCCTCTGCTCCTAGCTGCTGGCTCATAGCAATGGAAGGTCCGCAAATTAGGGTTTGGGGCTTAGGGTTTAGGATTTCGCCGACAGTTCGGATGGCCCTTTCTTATCAGGGCATTAGGGGGTCCTTGTACGAGGCCCAGGCATCAAACCACGTGCAGTCCATAGCAAATGTTTTCCGTATGTTTCCACAATGCATGTCACACCCGTGCCTTGAAAACAAGGCCTCTTGGAATAAAGATGACGCTGTTTGCTGCGGTAGCAGAAGGGGCCGTATTATGAGTAGAGTGACGCCTGGGGCTTGCAAATTGAGGAGTAAGTTAACACGACAAGGAAGGCATGTTGTCCACTATATATCCCCAATCATGGGACCTTAAGGACTAACTTTAGGTTCTTGAGTAGGCCCTTTATATTCAAGGTACCCTTTTCCTACCATTCGGTTTGAATAAAGGGGACCCTTAAAAAAAAAGGGCAAAGGGGTACTGGGGTACTAGTCAGGAACCTAGTAAGGGTGCCCTTTTTCCTACTATTCGGTTTTAATAAGGGGGCCCTAAAGCCAAGAACCCCATACAATAGTCCAGAGGCTCCTTCTGCGCGAAACGGTATCCACCGTAGGCCACCAGCGCAGCAACACCAGCACCACAGGTGACCTGGGTTGCTTTCCAACCTTGAAGACCCTGAACCCCGAAACAAACCAGCCAAATCCCAATCCCTTTAACCTGAAACTCACAGACCTTAGTACATCCCACGAAACGATCCCATAAAATAAAAAAAGTCTTGCAACGGGATGTCCCTGAAAGCACTGCGGGACTCCTGTTGCTTGCTGTTGCCTCCAGGCCGCAATAGCCGAAGCCCCAACCCCCAGAGCCCAAAGCCCTGAACTCAAAACCCTTAACCCAAAACCCCAAACCCTAAAACCTCAACTCTAAACCCTAAACTCTGAACCCTAAACCCTAAACTCAAAACCCGTAACCCAAAACCCTTAAACCAAAACCCTGGGCTCTCTGAAACCTTTCGGTGGTTTTGAGTCAAAAGCCTACGGGGCTGAGAGTTTTCAAGGGCTCTGGGGCTCAGGGTTTCAGGTGTACGACTTCGGGCTTTTGGTTTAGGGCTTCGGGTTTAGGGGTTTAGGGGTTTAGGGGTTTAGGGGTTTAGGGGTTTAGGGGTTTAGGGTTTAGAGGTTTAGGGCTTAGGGTTTAGGGGTTTAGGGTTTAGGGCTTTAGGTTTAGGCATAAGGATTCAGTGCAAATTACTGGGTGCAGGGTTTGGGGTTTAGGGTTAAGGGTTTAGGCAAAAGAAATTCAGGGTTACTACTGGTTGCAAGGTTTGAGGATTCGGGTTCAGGCATTACCCACGGCAAGTCGCGAGGACGACCCAGACAAAGACAAGCAGGCCCCCAGTGACTGCCTCATCCGCAGGATTCCTCTCTTCTTCGAAGCTGGTGGTGGTGGAAAACACCTGGGTTCTTGTCAAGGGATTTCAGTTAAGTTACCATAATACGGAAACCATATGATTTAATATAGATCCCTGTTATGGTAACTTGAACTAAATCCCTCAACAGAGCCCAGACACCGGGCAGAAGTTCGTGGTAAACCATTCCAAAGAGTCGGCCCCCTTCAGGCAGGTCATGCTGAAGATGCTGTTCCTGGGTCGGAGGAGCTCATGGGTTCAGGCGGCTTAGGGCTTTGGGTTTAGGGTTGAAGGCATCGGGTTTAGAGCCTTGGCTTCGGGGTTTAGGGCTTTGGGCTTCAAGGCCGTGCAGGGGTTTGCGGCTTAGGCGTTGAGGGATTTTTTGTGCAAGTTCGAGGGTTTGTCTGAGCTTTGCGACCCGAACCCTCAGACCCCAAAGCCCTCAAACCTAAATCCTGAACCCTTTCATGTCAAAGCCTCTCAACCTCTTAAAATAACTTACCAAGCAAAAACAGAATAGAAACCTGAAACAAAACAGACTAAAAAAAGGAAAAACAAATTCAAAACTGACATGTATTCGTTCAATCTCTAAACCAACATAGATAAAACAAATGAACATGCCCCAGCGTCGGGAAGCCGAAGCAGGGAGCCCTACATTCCTGGCCCTCGCCGGGCTTGGTGCAGTCCCAGGTGCCTGCGGCTCTGGGTTTGGGGTTTGGGGCGTAGGGTTTAGGGGTTGAGGGCTTTTGTTGGTTTAGGGTTTAGGGTTCGGGGTTAAGGGTTTAGTGTTTATAAGCCGTATTAAATTTCCTTGTAACTCCTGCTCGACTAGTAAGTGGGCCAGGAGGTTAAGGGTTACAGGGTGCAGGGTTTAGGGTTCAGGGCTTGGGGTCCCTAAACCCTAGACCCTTCAGGGGTTAGAGTCAAGCCTGCTCTCGGCGTGTGCCGTGGTCGTTTATGGAAGCTTTCTGGTGGCGCGCAGCAACTTTCTACAGAGCCCAAAAACCTATAACGTTTCTATGGGGGGATTGCTTGTGGGGTTTATAGGGGGAACCTCGGGAATAACAAAACTACGTATTACGGAGGGGTTTGCTGGTGGGTTTGCAATTTAGGGTTTGGACTTTAGGCAGTCGTTTTGCACGGGTTTAGGGGTTTGGCTTCAAGGCTTCTGGGCTTTCGAACTGAACCGCACCTTGGTTTAAGTTTAGGCCTAGTTGCGGTTTAGGGTTTAGGGTTTAGGGTTTAGGGTCTAGGGTTTAGGGGTTAGGGTTGCTGTATTGGCTTTTAGTGGTGGCAGGGCAAAGGTTACTCAGCTACTGCAGAACCCGGACTCGGGCAAGGATCCGCAAAAGGACCACCCTCAAGAAACCCTACCCCAAATCCTAGAACCTAAGCCCTAAAACTGAAACCCTAAAAAAAAACTCTAAGCAACATCAACGACTTCTGGAAACCCTAAACCCTAAACCCGGAGGTTACCTGCAGGAGGGTCGGGCAGGAGCGTCTCGTTGCAGGAGACCACGTAGACCGGAGGCAGGCTCGGCACGAAGAATCTCAGTCGGTTCAGGACGCGGAGTTCGCGGTTGGGGGGCTTCAGGACTTGGGTGTTTAAGGTTTCAGGTTTGCGGCTTTGGATGTAGCCTTTGGGGTTAGAGGCTCCGGAGGTTTAGGTAACAGGCTGCCCTGACAGCTAGAAAGCGGACTTCAGCTACCGATCCATTGCCACAGTTCACCGAAAAATCTGACCCCCCTAAATCCCTAAACTCAAAAATCCAAAGCCCTAAACCCTAGGCCCTAGACCCTCAAACCCTGAATCCAAAGCTCCAAAAACCCTGCATCTCACTGGGTAGTTCCCTAGATTGGGGGTCCTTTTGTAAGTCACCAAGCTAATCCGGCACCCTTACAAAAAAGGATCCTAAAAGGCATCCTGAAAGGCATCCTGATGTACAGAATTACCCTAGTTCAAAAAGCCCTCAGTCCTAAGCACAGCCCCTCAAACAGGCAAAACCTGGACCGTCAAGGTAAACTCTAAAACCTAAAACCCTCATCATGGCACTTTCCGTTAGCCAAGGCTTCAAATTGGAACCGTGGATTTACGATCATTCGTGCTGGGGTTCACCTCGCTGTAGAGCGTATGGGGGGTTTGTTTTAGCAAAGTTATAGTAATGGTAAGAAACCCCACGGAACGGTATTAGTAGCCATTCTGGCTTCTATACTACATGGCCTTACAGGCAGCTGGATAATGACTCTTCCGGCCGGGTTCTGGAAGTTCCTCCGAGATCTAAGAGTTTAGGGAGTTAGGGTTTAGAGTTTAGGGGCACAGGCGTTTGGCACAAGCACAGAGAAGGGCTGTCGCCCGCAGACACGTGCTTCTTGCGAAGTTCTTTGCTTTGCTTCGGTCTAGGACCACACTTCCGCAGCCCTGCCCGACTTTTTCA